>NW_026468513.1:0-11943 GCF_026875155.1 Cherax quadricarinatus | reverse complement strand
ATTTTGATTGGGGAAATTTTCTGATTCCAAAAGGAGGCAAAGGAAAAAAGGGGTGATTAAATTTGGAAATATGTCCCCCGTGTGGTGCCAATCCTATTGTACCCAGGTCCTCCCCCTTGCCCCAAATGAAAAATTTTGGGTCTTTTAGCAACAAACCTCCGCGGCCGCATGTGGAAAATACTGTAAAAATTTTCCCGAATTCAGTATTTTAATGTAAATAGAGGGGCCAACGTTTTTAAAAATTTATGTCATAAAAAAGGGAAAAACCCTTCTGTGCAGACGAACTCCCCATCTGGTTTTGGGAATTTTTGACAAACTTGGGAATGGGAAGAATTTTTCGGCTCTAGAGGTTAAAAATTGGCTGCCCACCTCTAAATAGGAGGCAAATTGGGGGAATGCATTCCTGAAATAACTTGAGATACAGGCGACTGGACAAGACCTCCCGGGAAACCCTCAGATAAGCTCTCTAGATATTGGAAATTCGGGCCAGCATTATTTTCATAGATTTGTTAGAGTGGGGTTTTTCTGGTAGTACACATTAATCTCCAGTAAAAATTGGTGTGAATTTTAAAGATAAAAATTTTTCCTTCTTTTTATGAAATTGTATATATATAATAAAATATAAATATAATTAAAAAAATTTATAAATAATAAATAATAT
This sequence comes from Cherax quadricarinatus, assembly GCF_026875155.1. Classification (NCBI taxonomy): domain Eukaryota; kingdom Metazoa; phylum Arthropoda; class Malacostraca; order Decapoda; family Parastacidae; genus Cherax; species Cherax quadricarinatus. The sequence continues at coordinate 11,282 of NW_026468513.1, read as the reverse complement.
ATATTAATATTAACCTTTTTTAATTTTAATATACAGTCCACAAATTTATATATTTACCAAATTCCTGGGAGTAATTTCTTTAAAAATTAAAATGGGTCCAGACCAACTTTTTGGTTATGACTGGGGGATCAAAGGGGGGACATTTTTTTTGACTAGGTGTCCGAAACCCACTTTTCATGAACACTGACAAATAAAAATTTCTTTGTTTTCATTTTCTGTTATGTAAAATTGTTACTTCAGATAAAAGCAATTTCCACTATATAGTATATAATAATATATATTATAATGTGCATACACGCACGCACGCACGCACGCACGCACGCCCCCACGCACACACACACCACCACACCACACACACACACACACACACACACACAATCAACATTCAAAACCTAAAAAGCCCCTCTGCCCTAATTAATTCCAGGGCCAAACCCAAACCTTCTCAATTCTATGTCGGCGTTAATGGGTTTTTAAATTGTGCACCATTAAGGGTTAATTTTTCCTATGATTTTAGGAGAAACACTCCCCAAAAGCCCGGACGAGGGAGAGCGTGGGAGGAAACCCAGAGGTAATGGAAAGAGCCAGAGATAGGGGGACAAAGCCCGGGGTGAAGAGAATACAGCCAGAGGAGAAAAAAGACCAGGAGGAGAAGATAAAGCTGAAGTGACGGAAAACGTGGTGAGAATTATTTTTAGTGAATGAAATTTATTCTATTTAAATACAAACCCAAAAAGGCCAATGGTCATCAGGATGTTAGGAAACACATAGCAAAAATTTGGTATTTTATTTGAAACGTTTCGCCCACACGTAGGGTTTCTTCAGTCAGACAAAAGGTTGTAAAGCAGAAGATACTTGAAAACGTGTAAAACACCCTCACCCAAAATTTTGAGGGGTCAGTCCCCAGTCTGGGAAGAGCATTTTCCGTTGTCTGAAACATATGTTTCAACAACGGAACATGCTCTTCTCCGACTGAGGACTGACACCTCAAAACTTTAAGGGTGATGGACTGATTACATGTTAAGTATCTTCTGTTTATCAACCTACTGTACTCGACTGAAGAAGCCTACTGTGTAGGCGAAACGTTTCGAAATAAAGATACCTAACTGTTGCATATGTGTCTTACCTAACAATCTGTCGGTATTTCATACCATTTTAGTGTCTATCAGGAACTGGAAGCACGAAGAAATGGAGGAGACAGTCGTTTATTACGACACTGAGCTCACAGCCATAACATTCAATATGAGCAAGTGGACGTAAACTGGTTGCAGCAGCAAATAAGAAAAAGAAAAAAAAGACATATGAGAAGGAACACAAGCGTCAGGCTGAGTTTATATTCACATGCAAGCACTGAAACAGTAAGTGAAATGAGCCGATACAGAACACACACGAGGCTACCTCCATACAAGTTCGAGTCAATACGAAAACTTCTATGCTGCTGGGAGGGACCCCACCTATACATTAGAAACAAGAGGCTGCCTCCAAGCAGCATTATCATATTCACAAATAGTTCCTAGCACGAAATCGCAAATACAAACATAAAAATAAGAGTTCAAACACAAGCAAAAGAGGTCCATACACACAAACAAGTGTTCATATACACAAATATAAAAACAAAGAGTTCCTACACAACCAAAAGTTTGGTTAATTAACATTAATCTAACGTAACCTGATAAATATTGAGTTTATGTTAAGTCCCTACAGAACTTCGTGAAAAAATTGTTATTGAAAGTGTGTAATACTGACTGGTTTGTGCAATATACAAATTAAAAAAAAAGTTTTGTGCAAACCTGCATAGCATATGTAGAAACAATGATTTATCAATATTAAATTAAACAGCAACACTGAAGTATGAGGCTGTAAGACCAGAACGAGTCGTGATATATTACTGCCAATTCACAAACCCAAGTCTGAAGGAAACTTAGTCTCAGAAAAATAGACTTCATGTTTTACTCCCGTAATAAATGGGAGCTTATCCCTGTTCCAACAGACGATATAAAGTTGACCACGTAACAAATGACAAATTTTAGAGTTGGTTCGTAATAGATATGACAAAGGTTGTAGCACCACAGAATGAATCATAATATGATAAAGAAAAAGCCATGTCAGCTAATGTTTCCTGACGACTGCAATAACATTAAGTTCAGACAACACTAGAAAACCACCATGTCATTTTTATTTTATCACGTTAATTTTCTTATGTCTAAATACGTTGTCTGTTAACATACGTCAACAATATTTATTAGTTGGGAATATTTAAAACCTGACGTTAATTTGGGTTAATACTTTAGGTAAACCTCTAGAGTCTAGGGGCTCAGCCCTGGGTAAGGTTTGTTCGCTGTTTCCCTTAATCAGGCTGTTACTTCTGGCGGCCCGCTGGCCCATATATCCATCCGATTGATCTGGCATTTAGCGGAGGTATATGTTCAATTTCTTCCTGAAAACTTCTACACTTGTTCCGACAATGTTTCTGATATCTTACTGTAGAGTGTTTAACAGTCTGGGCCCACGGATGTTGATAAAATGCTCTTATATTGTGCCCACGACTCTCATTTTTCAGTGGGTTTATGATATTCTCACATCTCTCCTCCAGTTTGTTATGGCAGTGTGCAGAACTGGGACCAGACCCTTGAACACTTTTCACGTATATAGTAATTTTAATGATTTACTTGCTAAATGCGGATCGTAAATGATCTTTGTATCTGTTCTAGCTCTAATATTTCTCCTGCCCTGAAAGAAGCCGTCAACACTGAACAATAAGCCAGAGAGCACAAGTGATTTGAGAAGCGTTACCACCACTATTTCCCTTATTTTAAAAGTTCTCATTATCCACCCCGACATTTTCCTGACTTTTGTGATATTTACCTTGTGTTCTTAGAAAGATCAGCTGATATTATTACAAACAGATTAGACCAGGTTACAGAAGCTTATACAATGTATATTTAACCACAAATAAGCAAATTAAGAAATGGCCGAGATATGTCTGGCAACGAGGCGGCCAAGCGTACCCAAGAAACGTTCAAATCTATACGATTATCACTTGTACGAGAATGACCTGACAGGTGAAGTGAGACCCAAGCAATGGTCACTAATACAACATTACACAAGGTGGTGACTCCCCAGCCCTGCAGGGACGACCCTTGCCTGCCGGAGCTGCAAGGTGTTACCTCCTCGCCCTCAGGCACGAACGTCAGGTAATAACAGGAAACTGCTTCTTCTCCTTCCTCCCGCCTATTCCAACCAACCTCCTCACCACCAACACCCTCCTTCCCACATGCATTGTTTCTTTGTCGTTCTCATCTTCTATAACATGCTTATTCTCTATCGTTTTTAACTTTCAATTATGAAAATGTACATATGAATGCGAGATGAACCCTCACATACACACCCGAGGCCAGGAGCTGTAACTTTACCCCTGCAACCACAAACAGGTGAGTACACACATACACATTACGTATAATGAAGTCCCTTAACAAAGAGTAAGGGGAAATACCTGCAGCCTCATATGACATCTTGCAAGCCAACCCATGATTGTTAAAGCCTCATTTCTCATTGTCATGCCTCACTTATAAACATGAATGACGATGACAGGAAGCCAGGTGTAAACAAAAAAAAATTAGAAACAAGAAATAGCAGTGGCCATCATCCCGAAGGTGTTTCCAGAAGTCAATCCAATTAGCGACATGGTTCTCAGGTGGAGTTTAAAAAATCAACCTTCCTCGCCCCCAGCTCTCTCGATAGCTGCGGTCGTGATCCCGGCAACGGGAAAAAATACATTAACATATAATTGTTGCACCTAACGCTAAGCAGTTAATTACAACTGTTGCCCCTGTTCACCTAGCAGTAAATAAATACATAGCAGTTAATAGACTGTGGGGGTCGCAACTTAGAGGATTTAACGACCCCAACGGAAACAAGTCAAGTCACAATACTTGACTCTCTTGGGTTATTAATTTCCCGGGGTTAATAATTTTATCTTATTTTTCTTCTTCTATACAGTTGTCATGTCTTATTCTGTTGCAGTGTCTGAAGATGTCAGACACTTGTTTGTAAAGCTCTACAAACATCCAAGTATATTATACAGGGTGTTTGGGAAGGATGGACCCATATCTTTATATTCTTGAAGAAGCATTACACCTGTAAGTCATACAGCACCTGAGTTATGGGACTTAATTAGGTTTGAACCGAGAAGGCGGATAACAGTTCCAGTTGCCTGGATCAAGAACGTTTCACCAGCAACAAGGAACGTTCACAGTTGGTTTTTCTCCTCCAAGAATTAGTCTTCGGTTCCCACACCCTACAAAACGGTTGGCTGCCTGGTACCGGAACAAGGCTCTTTAGTCTTTAACCATGGAATTGTAGCTACTCCCGTTTTCCCCTGAATCAAACCTGATTACTTTTTGTTCCCGGACCATTATGATAATAACAGTCATCCACAGACATCTGTGGATGACTATTATCATAATGGTCATCCACAGGTCACAACATGTGGTCATCCACAACATGTGCTCATCCAATACGTCATACTGCAATCTGTCCAAGGTAACTTTATGATTTTTATTATTATTAAAGATTCGCCGGTATTCTCCTGGCCCGGGCCTTTTCCAAGTGGTGTCCCGGCCTTGGCTCCCTGACTAGGGAGTGTCTGAGACCTAGGATAGGATAGGATATTCTAGGTAAGACCCCAAGAAGGGGTGAGATGGGAAGTGGGGATAGAGGAAGAATAAGTTGGTTAGAGGAAGGGTTTTTGTAAGAGGGAAAGAACCAGGGCTTAACCCAGTGGCTGAGCTGATGGCTAAGTCTCCCATGGGAGGAGGGACAAGTACCTCCTCATCTTTGGGACCAACTGTCTCCTGGCCTAGCCACAAGCTAGGCCTCTCTGGTATGCTATCCCCGCCCCAAGGGGGCTAATGGGAATGACAGGCTTGTGAGCTATAAGCTCTGGCTCAGGCACCTACCCTGCCCTAGAAGGGCTGGCCATGGTGTCGATGTAACTTTATGACTTGTATACACTCTGTAAACATTTACAATAATAATTTATTATTGTAAATTTATTATTGTAAGCTTCATTAAAATTCTTACATCAAAACTCTTATTTTTATGTTAATACAATAAATTGTACATAAAATTTATAGTAATTTCATTTAAAAAACTGTCTTTACTAAAATACTCCAATAAAACTGACTTAAGAAATCGTAATGACACGATTGCAAATAAACCATACCCCCGGCCGGGATTGAACCCGCGGTCATAGAGTCTCAAAACTCCAGCCCGTCGCGCTAACCACTAGACCAGCTAGCCACAATAAGATTCATCCAACTAGGTATATTTCTACACCATAGGAAAGTTAGCACAGGCACCTCTGTGACCACAAATGCAAGTTTTTACAGACGAATCTCCAGCTAGCGTGGCCACGCTAGCTGGAGATTCGTCTGTAAAAACTTGCATTTGTGGTCACAGAGGTGCCTGTGCTAACTTTCCTATGGTGTAGAAATATACCTAGTTGGATGAATCTTATTGTGGCTAGCTGGTCTAGTGGTTAGCGCGACGGGCTGGAGTTTTGAGACTCTATGACCGCGGGTTCAATCCCGGCCGGGGGTATGGTTTATACTCCAATAAAATTGATAACAGGCTTTAAAGACCATAGCACCACTGACACCAGATATGATCACTGTACAGCCTCGTATGTATCATCACTGCTGCCACCAGCTATCATTGTACAGGTACAGGTGGAAACATTAGGATGTTTCCTAAGGCACCTGCTGTCCAGGTGGCAGCAAAGCATTAGGTAAGAACTATAGACCAATAGCTCTGACGTCCCACATCATAAAAATCTTTGAAAGAGTGCTAAGAAGCAAGATTGCAAATCACCTGGATTCCCAAAATCTGCACAATCCAGGGCAACAAGGGTTCAGGGCAGGTCGCTCCTGCCTCTCACAACTACTGGATCACTATGATATGGCCTTGGATGCACTGGAAGAAAATCAGAATGCAGATGTAATATACACAGACTTTGCAAAAGCATTTGACAAATGCGATCATGGCGTAATAGCCCATAAAATACGTGCTAAAGGAATAACTGGGAAAGTGGGGAGATGGATCTTCAACTTCCTAACAAATCGAACACAAAGAGTAGTGGTCAACAGAGTTAAAATCGGAGGCTGCCATAGTGAAGAGCTCTGTTCCACAAGGCACAGTACTCGCCCCCATCTTATTCCTTATCCTCATATCAGACTTAGACAGAGATATACATCACAGCACCGTATCATCCTTTGCGGATGATACTAGGATCTGCATGAAGCTGTCATCTGCTGAGGACGCGGTTAACCTCCAAGAAGATATAAACAAAGTTTTCCAGTGTGCAACGGTAAACAATATGATGTTCAATGAGGACAAATTCCAACTACTCCGTTATGGAAAACTGGAGGAGATAACTAGAACAGAGTATACTACAGACTCTGGCCATACAATAGAGCGGAAAAATAATGTAAGGGACCTGGGAGTAGTAATGTCTGAGGATCTCACTTTCAAGAATCACAACAGTGCCACAATCGCACGTGCAAACAAAATGATAGGATGTATAATGAGAACGTTCAAAACGAGAGATGCCAAGCCAATGATGATCCTTTTCAAATCACTTGTTCTCTCTAGGCTGGAATACTGCTGTACATTAACATCTCCATTCAAAGCAGGTGAAATCGCAGATCTAGAGAGTGTACAGAGATCCTTTACTGCACGTATAAGTTCTGTCAAGCACCTTAACTACTGGGAACGCTTGGAATCACTTGACTTGTACTCGTTGGAACGCAGGAGGGAGAGATATATCATAATCTACACTTGGAAAATCTTGGAAGGAATGGTCCCAAATCTGCACACAGAAATCACTCCCTACGAAAGTAAAGAACTGGGCAGGGCGATGCAAAATGCCCCAATAAAAAGTAGGGGCGCCATTGGTACACTAAGAGAAAACACCATAAGTGTTCAGAGCCCAAGACTGTTCAACAGCCTCCCATCAAGCATTAGGGGAATTGCCAATAAACTCCTGGCTGCCTTCAAAAAGAGAGAGCTGGACAGATACCTTAAGTCAGTGCCGGATCAGCCGGGCTGTGGCTCGTACGTTGGACTGCGTGCGGCCAGTAGTAACAGCCTAGTTGATTAGGCCCTGATCCATCGGGAGGCCTGGTCATGGACCGGGCCGCGGGGGCGTTGATCCCCGGAATAACCTCCAGGTAATCAGTAAAATAGGTGCCTGTACATTAGTCGACTGGTGTTGGTTGCATCCTGGGGACATAAATGACCTAATTTGCCCGAAATGGTCTGTATAACAAGGGGCTTTCTATATAGAGTATGTCACTGATGTCAACTAGGCCTGTATACCTTGTACATATACTTGTAAAAATAAAGATTATTATTATTATTGTGATTATGATTATTCTACAGTCTAGTCTAGTATCATTCTTGTGGTACAGTAGTTCTTAAAACTTCTGCATAAAATAAAGCATCTCAGACAAGTATGAAGACAATGACACTAGTTGCAGGACAAGCTTTACTGTGATGTATCTCGCATGACTTAATACAGCGCTACTAGGAGAGAAACGTTGTCCCAATAAGAGCCTGTTTTGCAGCTTACATGCTCGTCTCATTAAATATCTGGATTGTCTACAAAATGAGTCGTTGGGGAACACATTTCAATAACCTCGATCTATGCTGTGCCATTCTACCTACTGCCTGATATACACCAATATCAATTTATATAATAAATTTTTCATACAAAATAACTAACTCCTCACATTTGTCTGCTGCTGAAAATCGTTCAATCTGCCCCCAAAATGTCTTTTTGAAAAAGCCTTAACTCCCTCGCTTTTCCTTCGAAATCTTTTTCCTTTTTCTTCAGTCCTTTAAAAAAAAAAGCCCTGGAGAGGAATGTGCCCGTCCCCTTCTACGTTCGCATTTTCGAAAAGAATGGGTGATCCCAGAAAAACAGGGTGCCGTTTTTTTTTTTTTTTTTTTTATTCCCTTATATTTTATTTTTTTTTTCCGTTGTGGTATGTTCAATTTATTTATTTTTTTTTGGGATAAAACAATTTAGAAATGTGCTGCAAACCGAAAATAAAAGAAGCGATTTAATGTTGGGTGGACAAAGGGAAAATGGGTGTAAAGCCGAAAAAGGGGAAAGGGGGAAGGGTAAAAAAGGACTTACCCACGTTCTTATACAGTTATATTTAAACCCCCTTGAAACCCCCCAGTAGATAAAACCCGATAAAAAAATAATTTTTTTTAAAATAAGTGTCCTATACTATCCCTCTGCTTACTTTTAAAACAGTTTTTAATTGGTTCCTAGGCATTTTTGTACTCGAGCTCTCACTACACCTAACCTTTTTTCCCTCCGGGGGGTCGAGGAAACTTACACCCAACTTTTTTTTTTTTTTTGTTCGGGGAAATGCGCGCTTAAGATTTTACAATAAAACCCGCATGCCCCAAATAAACCATCTTTTTTTTTTAATTTTTTAATTTTCGGAGAATTTTGCATAAAAAAGGTTAAGTACGTAAAACCAAAAACCCAAATTAAAATTTAATGAAAAAAAAAATTGACGTGCGAAATGTCGCAGGGAACTTGTCAATTGGGGAAAAAGACTGAATGAGAAAATAAAACCTTTTCAGAGGAAGCACTAACCCCACGGAGTCATACAAAAACCCCGGGGAAAAAAAAGGCAAACCAGGTTTGATCTCAGAGGGAAAGGGACCCTCCGATTCCTTGGATCAAGGAAACCCTTTACAGCATTAATGCACTTTTTTTGAAGGGGGCGGGCAAAAAAAATAATCAACTAACGGTATTTTTAAGTGCATGTCGCCTCTGGTACTGCTGACCAAGTCATCCCCGAGATACCACCCGACCCCGGTCCCGGAACACCTGACTGGGCCCGAAATTGATGGGCGTATTGTGTTGTCTTTGTCAAGGAAAAGCTTCTGACGAGGTCTGTCAGCTCCTTATCAGTCAGCCACATTCGTTGGACTGCCCCCCTTTATCAACGAGCACGCGAATTTTCCTCCTCGTTCCCTTCGCTCCCCTGCCTCTCTTTACTTCCCTTTTCGCTGAGGGCCCACCTTTCATCCGGACTCTCTCATTGACTTTTTGACAACTGACTTCCTTCACAAACTCTGATGCCTTCAGCCCTTTCTACCTCAATCTCTTGCTACCCTCTACCCCCGCACTATCCCCTGCCCCGCTGTTTTCTGTAACCTACTGATCATCCCTCCCCCCTTCTGCCGCCCAATACCCTCGCTTCCTTCCCTACCCTGCAGCGCTGTATAGCCCTTGTGGCTTAGCGCTTCTTTTTGATTATAATAATAATAATAATTCTGACGAGGTCTAAGTAATATGATGATCCACTCAGCGATTAAGTAATCAATGGTGTACCTGTGCTGGAAATCCACCAAACTGATGTTTCTGATGTCTTGCATCTGTCGCCGCCGCCACCACTTCCACTGCTATTATAACTATTACGGTTGCTGCTGATACTACTGTTATTGCTATCACTGCTACTGCTGTTAATGCTGCTATTTCCCTATTGTCTACGCCAAACCTTGGCAATGATTCTCGCAATTTTATCACAAATATTAGGAGACCCGGAGGAGTGGCTGGTATTAGAACCACCTGCTGCCTACAAACAGGCTGACAGACATTACCTCCATCTCTAAACCATTCTTTCTGTGACATAAATAAAACAAACTTACCTGCAGTAACACTGTGATGTTGGAGATGTCTATTATTAGTTTGTCAAGAAAGATCACCTGACACGAGTCTTAAGATGGCACGTTCAATGGTGCGGGTACTAAAGCAGAGACCCAACAAGACGGTGTGTCCAGGGACACTTGTCAGACACTGCAACACAATGGCATCTTGGTACAGAAAACACCTTAGACAACTTTTTCAAGTGAAAATTGTTCGATCTGAGAGGGACGTGACCTCTCAGTGGCTGCATTCTCACTACTACTCTGCACCTCTCCTTCCGACAGTATTTAAGTCTCCGCACTGTCGCTTATCTTCAGATAGTTCCTGACTATGGAACTGAACTTCTCCAGGCTGAGGGACTGACAACCTCAAATCTACGACTTCAAGGGTGATGGACTGATTACATCGTCTTCACATCTCTACTGTTCCTGCCTACTTTCTGTATTCGACTGAAGAAGCCTACCGTGTAGGCGAAACGTTTCGGAATAAAGTTGCCTAACTGTTGCCTATGTGTCTTACCTACCACACTTGTCTTTATCAGATGATGCCCTTTAAGTATCCGCTGGTCTACCCCAGCTAAGTTTTGCACCCTATTTAAATGTAAGCTAAAAGCATGGTAATGTTCTACATCAGACGTGATCAGTGTGGTATGTATTCAGGATGAGAGGTAACGAAGGAGAGGTTACAAGTGACTGAGAGGTGAAGAAGGACAGGCAAGAATGTGGCATTGCCAAGCTCATTAGGCAGGGGTTCCTGGGAGGTGTGCTGTATAATCCTATGGGTTTAGCGCTCCCCATAATAATAATAATATCCTGGTAGGTGTAACTAATTCAGCTCTCTGTCAAGGGACATACGTTCTGAATTCAATGTACGACATAAAACCATTTTCCCGCCTATTATCTTAGCCATCCGAAGCACACTCACGCCTTCTAAAACGAGTACCCTATCCTATTATAGTGACTATGGGATATATGCATTTTGAGTTTCGAGGAAGGGTTGGCACCCTTGGGGAGGTTACCTGGCCTTTAGACCGCCAGACCCTCTCGTGCCTCTTGACGCCCCACACCATAACAGTTCTCCCTGCTGCATGGCTGTATCGCAAGTAAAGTTCTCATATTTGCTCTCTCTCTTAAACGCTATTTAAAAATTAGGTTTACCCAGTCCATGAACTCTATACACACACACACAAAACACACACACTAAATATATATATATATATATATATAAATATATATAATATTATATATATATATATTTTATATATATATATATATATATATATATATATAAAAAATATTTTGCGGACAAGCCCCGGGGAAGGGCGGAAATCTTAGAGCTAAAGATTCCAACCCCCCCCCCCCGTGGGTTGTCCTGCATAGTTAAGATCGCCCGTCTGCGATTGTTTGCATTATTCAAATTCAAAATTTAAAGTTTTTTCTCTATAAGGGTTCAAGGGTGTTTACAAAAATTTGGGTTTTTGTGTGGGTTTTCATTGGTTTTAAGTGGGGTTTTCCCAAAGTAGTTTACATGTACAACAGCCTTTTTTAGGGGG
>NW_026468512.1:0-12961 GCF_026875155.1 Cherax quadricarinatus | reverse complement strand
TAATAATAATAATAATAATAATATCGACTTTTCACCTGACAGCCTTCAATAGCTCCAATATTCATCTCTACTTCAAAAAACTGATTGAGGATTATGGCCCCATCGTTAAGTTTGTCGCCCCGTTCACACCGCCCATGGTATTCGTAGCTAACCCTTACGACGCTGAGACCCTCGTACGAGCCACCATGGACAACCCAATCAGGAATAGCTTCGAGTCATTCAAGAAGATTAGAAAGGACGCTGTAGACAACTATTTTGAAAACAAAACTGGGATATTGACAGAGTACGTTTACAACTGTCAAGTGTTTCTGATCGCTTACACTTTTCTCTGTCACTTTTTCTCCTTTCTCGCTCTCTCTTTCGAAATATTTGAGTTTTATAATTATGCCCTTAAGGTTCTGGGATAATCGCAACAACAGTTGATGTCATTTTAAGGTGTTAATTCATTATAATACTCCAGAAATGGCGAGGAATGGTGGAGAGTACGTAGCCAAGTTCAGACAAGCATGATGCGAGTCAAGGAGGTGGTGGCCTACCTGCCTGTCATGGACCAGATTTCTTTGGAGTTCATGGATAGGTGAGGCATGTCCTGGAGAGGTGAGGGATGTTCTTAACGTGTTAGAAAACTAAATCATTTAGAGATGATGTGGATATGTTAGGAAGGTACAGGATGTGTTATTGAGATATCGGAAACATGATGTAGATCCTGTGTATGTTATAAGGGTCCTGGATGTGACAGGGTCATGGATATATTCCAGAGGAAATCTTGAATGTACTGTATTAATAAAAACTTTTGCTATATAGATTTGTTAGGAAATTCATGGACATATTAAAAAGTTTTTTATAAGTAAGCCTGGACATGGATAATGAAGTGATAAGAAATTCATAGACATATTAGAAAGTTTTTTATAAGTAAACGTGGTCATGGAAGTGATAAATCAACAGAAAATTAGTGAATTTGTCAATTATTTTACAAGAAATGCTTTTCAGAGGTTGAGTACAGAGGAGAGGAAAACCTCTTTGATGCTGGTGAAAAGCTCTTGATCAAAGAAATTGGAGCTATCCTCCCCTTCCTCGGATCAAACTCGAATAATCCCCTACTATCCTTATGGAGTTAACATTTCCCCATGAGTATATTAATGATTATTTCAAAGTAGATCTGGAGATGGTCTGAAGTTTGGGTTGACACTTTTGCCTTTTGTCCTCCAGAATCGCATCACTGCAGTCACAGTTCGGGGAGATGCCAAGTGACTTCCAGAATGAGATGTACAAGTGGGCTCTTGAATGTATGTAACTCTCAGAAGCAATAATCACAAAATAATTGTTTAATTCTGAGTTTTGAATAAGACTGCTATCTAATAGATGATTATATAACATGAAAATTATGTATATATATTGGCTTTGGAAAAAGTGAATATTTCCTTCGAAAAACATTAAGTTTAATGCTGAACGGTCCTATCGAGATTAGAGTTTTGTGATACGATAGCAAAAAAGCAACAAAACATCTTCCTTTAAATTCTTGTAAAAAATTATATTTCCTGTTTCCGTAAAAAGAATGACACGTGTTTTCTGTTTATGTGTACAGCTGTCGGCAGTGTAGCCCTGAATCGTCGGCTGGGATGTTTGGATCCAAACATCGCACCGGACTCAGAACCCATGAGGATGATAAGCCACGCCAATGAATTCTTTACTGCTTTGAATGACGCAGAATTCAGTGCTCACCTATGGGAAGTGTTTCCATCCCCAACCTTCAGGAAACTCAAGAAAACTCACCAGGAGTTCCTTGTGTAAGTGATCTTTCACTGAATCTGAATCTTGTTGGTACTCTGAAACTTTTGGCTTCAGAAAGTTCCATCACCAGGGACAGCAAATTAAATGATTTATATATAAAAAGCCCATATTAAGAAACATTTAATAGGTTCCTAAACATGTTTCTTAATTTTATTTTTATAAGCAATATTACATTTTAATATCTAGTAATTCAAGATATGTACATCAGTGAGCAAGCTTTTATTGTGACAACTTTTCTTTTTATGTATAGTTTTATCAAGCTAATAACTTAATGATTCTTTACATAGAGCGAAATGTTATCACACTGAAACCTTGCTTTCCTCTGTGACGTTTCTCATATATTTGTGGCCAGCATGCCCTTGTATCCGGAAATACAACAGTTGAAACATGTACTTCTTAATTTTAATGTATTGCCCCCCCAAACCAACACGTTTATTGTGCCACTTTTTCCTTTCCTTCCCCCACCTCCAAAAACAAGGAATTTGATGTCGGTGAGGAGCTCACAATCCAAGGAATTAGACTTGTAGTTCCCTCGCCTGAATCGAGCCTGATTGCCTCCAATTCTCCAGGTGATGTTTGATCCCTTTCGGAGTCAGCGCTGCCCTAAGAATGTATTAATGCTCATAATGATGTGGACACCATATTCATCTTGTAGGCGGATGCGCCAGAGAATTTGTTAAAAGAACCATAAAGTGAGCTCCAAAGAGGCTAACAAAGTTGATAAATTGTCCCCCTCCACCCCCAAAAAAAATAAAGCTCTCTGAAAGAAATTAAATATAATCATAGTCAACCTGTCTCACGTTTCAAGAAATAATTGTTATATATACACACACAATCTTATATATTATATATATATATATATATATATATATATATATATATATATATATATATATATATATATATATATATATATATTATAGGGGGATAAGTCTGCTGAGTATACCTGGTAAATTGTATGGTAGAGTTATTATTGAAAGAATTAAGAGTAAGACGGAGAATAGGATAGCAGATGAACAAGGGGGCTTTAGGAAAGGTAGGGGGTGTGTGGACCAGGTGTTTACAGTGAAACATATAAGTGAACAGTATTTAGATAAGGCTAAAGAGGTCTTTGTGGCATTTATGGATTTGGAAAAGGCGTATGACAAGGTGGATAGGAGGGCAATGTGGCAGATGTTGCAAGTGTATGGTGTAGGAGGTAGGTTACTGAAAGCAGTGAAGAGTTTTTACGAGGATAGTGAGGCTCAAGTTAGAGTATGTAGGAAAGAGGGAAATTTTTTTCCCAGTAAAAGTAGGCCTTAGACAAGGATGTGTGATGTCACCGTGGTTGTTTAATATATTTATAGATGGGGTTGTAAGAGAAGTAAATGCGAGGGTCTTGGCAAGAGGCGTGGAGTTAAAAGATAAAGAATCACACACAAAGTGGGAGTTGTCACAGCTGCTCTTTGCTGATGACACTGTGCTCTTGGGAGATTCTGAAGAGAAGTTGCAGAGATTGGTGGATGAATTTGGTAGGGTGTGCAAAAGAAGAAAATTAAAGGTGAATACAGGAAAGAGTAAGGTTATGAGGATAACAAAAAGATTAGGTGATGAAAGATTGAATATCAGATTGGAGGGAGAGAGTATGGAGGAGGTGAATGTATTCAGATATTTGGGAGTGGACGTGTCAGCGGATGGGTCTATGAAAGATGAGGTGAATCATAGAATTGATGAGGGGAAAAGAGTGAGTGGTGCACTTAGGAGTCTGTGGAGACAAAGAACTTTGTCCTTGGAGGCAAAAAAGGGAATGTATGAGAGTATAGTTTTACCAACGCTCTTATATGGGTGTGAGGCATGGGTGATGAATGTTGCAGCGAGGAGAAGGCTGGAGGCAGTGGAGATGTCATGTCTGAGAGCAATGTGTGGTGTGAATATAATGCAGAGAATTCGTAGTTTGGAAGTTAGGAGGAGGTGCGGGATTACCAAAACTGTTGTCCAGAGGGCTGAGGAAGGGTTGTTGAGGTGGTTCGGACATGTAGAGAGAATGGAGCGAAACAGAATGACTTCAAGAGTGTATCAGTCTGTAGTGGAAGGAAGGCGGGGTAGGGGTCGGCCTAGGAAAGGTTGGAGAGAGGGGGTAAAGGAGGCTTTGTGTGCGAGGGGCTTGGACTTCCAGCAGGCATGCGTGAGCGTGTTTGATAGGAGTGAATGGAGACAAATGGTTTTTAGTACTTGACGTGCTGTTGGAGTGTGAGCAAAGTAACATTTATGAAGGGGTTCAAGGAAACCGGCAGGCCGGACTTGAGTCCTGGAGATGGGAAGTACAGTGCCTGCACTCTGAAGGAGGGGTGTTAATGTTGCAGTTTAAAAACTGTAGTGTAAAGCACCCTTCTGGCAAGACAGTGATGGAGTGAATGATGGTGAAAGTTTTTCTTTTTCGGACCACCCTGCCTTGGTGGGAATCGGCCAGTGTGATAATAATAAAATAATAAAAATATATATATATATAATATATTATATATATATATATATATATAATATATATATATATATTATATATATATATATATATATATATATAATATATATATATATATATATATATATATAATATATATATATTATATATATATATATATATATATATATATATATATATATAATATATATATATATATATATATATATATATATATATGTCGTGCCGAATAGGCAGAACTTGCGATCTTGGCTTAAATAGCAACGCTCATCTTGCCATATCGGGCAAGCGAAAATTTGTGTATGCAATAATTTCGCCAAAATCATTCTGAATCTAATGAAAAAAATATATTTCATTGTGTTTGTTTAGTATTAAATTAATGTAAACAAATCCAAAATATATTTTGTTGGGTTAGGCTAAAATAAATTGCCCTTGTTATAATAAGGTTAGGTAAGTTTTCTAAGCTTCTTTTGGTGCAAAAATATAAATTTTTACATTAACATTAATGAAAAAAATATATCTTCAAACGTATAATAGAAAATTTCAGAAAGGAATTAATTTTAAATGAGTTCTTCCTAATTGACCAGTTTTACATATTCGGCACGACATATATATATATATATATATATATATATATATATATATATATATATATATATATATATATATATATATATATTATATTTTTATTATCACACTGGCCGATTCCCACCAAGGCAGGGTGGCCCGAAAAAGAAAAACTTTCACCATCATTCACTCCATCACTGTCTTGCCAGAAGGGTGCTTTACACTACAGTTTTTAAACTGCAACATTAACACCCCTCCTTCAGAGTGCAGGCACTGTACTTCCCATCTCCAGGACTCAAGTCCGGCCCGCCGGTTTCCCTGAACCCCTTCATAAATGTTACTTTGCTCACACTCCAACAGCACGTCAAGTATTAAAAACCATTTGTCTCCATTCACTCCTATTAAACACGCTCACACATGCCTGCTGGAAGTCCAAGCCCCTCGCACACAAAACCTCCTTTACCCCCTCCCTCCAACCTTTCCTAGGCCGACCCCTACCCCACCTTCCTTCCACTACAGACTGATGCACTCTTGAAGTCACTCTGTTTCGCTCCATTCTCTCTACATGTCCGAACCACCTCAACAACCCTTCCTCAGCACTCTGGACAACAGTTTTGGTAATCCCGCACCTCCTCCTAACTTCCAAACTACGAATTCTCTGCATTATATTCACACTATACATTGCTCTCAGACATGACATCTCCACTGCCTCCAGCGTTCTCCTCGCTGCAACATTCATCACCCATGCTTCACACCCATATAAGAGCGTTGGTAAAATTATACATTCCCCTCTTTGCCTCCAAGGACAAAGTTCTTTGTCTCCACAGACTCCTAAGTGCACCGCTCACCCTTTTCCCCACGCCTCTTGACAAGACACTCGCATTTACTTCTCTTACAACCCCATCTATAAATATATTAAACAACCACGGTGACATCACACATCCTTGTCTAAGGCCTACTTTTACTGGGAAATAATTTCCCTCTTTCCTACATACTCTAACTTGAGCCTCACTATCCTCGTAAAAACTCTTCACTCCTTTCAGTAACCTACCTCCTACACCATACACCTGCAACATCTGCCACATTGCCCCCCTATCCACCCTGTCATACGCCTTTTCCAAATCCATAAATGCCACAAAGACCTCTTTAGCCTTATCTAAATACTGTTCACTTATATGTTTCACTGTAAACACCTGGTCCACACACCCCCTACCTTTCCTAAAGCCTCCTTGTTCATCTGCTATCCTATTCTCCGTCTTACTCTTAATTCTTTCAATAATAACTCTACCATACACTTTACCAGGTATACTCAACAGACTTATCCCCTTATAATTTTTGCACTCTCTTTTGTCCCCTTTGCCTTTATACAAAGGAACTATGCATGCTCTCTGCCAATCCCTAGGTACCTTACCGTCTTCCATGCATTTATTAAATAATTGCACCAACCACTCCAAAACTATATCCCCACCTGCTCTTAACATTTCTATCTTTATCCCATCAATCCCGGCTGCCTTACCCCCTTTCATTTTACCTACTGCCTCACGAACTTCCCCCACACTCACAACTGGCTCTTCCTCACTCCTACAGGATGTTATTACTCATTGCCCTATACACGAAATCACAGCTTCCCTATCTTCATCAACATTTAGCAATTCCTCAAAATATTCCCTCCATCTTCCCAATACCTCTAACTCTCCATTTAATAACTCTCCTCTCCTATTTTTAACTGACAAATCCATTTGTTCTCTAGGCTTCCTTAACTTGTTAATCTCACTCCAAAACTTTTTCTTATTTTCAACAAAATTTGTTGATAAGATCTCACCCACTCTCTCATTTGCTCTCTTTTTACATTGCTTCACCACTCTCTTAACCTCTCTCTTTTTCTCCATATACTCTTCCCTCCTTGCATCACTTCTACTTTGTAAAAACTTCTCATATGCTAACTTTTTCTCCCTTACTACTCTCTTTACATCATCATTCCACCAATCGCTCCTCTTCCCTCCCGCACCCACTTTCCTGTAACCACAAACTTTAAATACACATTAATATAAATCTTAGCCAGACTTGGCTTATCCTTGCCAGACTTGGATTAGCAAAATTAATATTATACAAATACATTAATATAAATCCTTGCCAGGCTTGGCTTAGCAAAATTAATATACAAATACACTAATATAAATCATAGCCAGATTTTGGCTTAGCAAATTTAGTATTGTAATAATTATAATCCACTACACATAAATTAAATGTGTGGACCTAACATCCACCTCCTTCTGTCGTTTCACTTATAATTATTAAGTAATTAATTCACTAATTAATGACTTCACTAATTACATTCAGTTTGATCAAGGACCAATGAGCAACTTTTGTGGAAAGTTAAATTTACCTGGATGTAACTCATAAGATACATACAAGTAAATGGTAACAAAGGTAATTATTCTTTATCAGGGATACAGAGACAAGTAGGAATTTTAGGACACCTAGGTCGCAAAAAATGTCCTCCTTCGATACCTACGATAATCTATCTCTCCACAAGTCACTCTGGACCTATATTAATTTCAAATGAAATATACATCACTAGGAATTCTGCTAAAAACATTAATATAAATATGTGGACTGTATATTAAATTTAAAATGTGAATACATATACATTGAAGGAGAATTTATAATAATAAGACTAACCAATTAGTCTGGAGATTATGGTGTGTCATACTCAAAACCCCCTGCCTAAATTTATGAAGAAAATACTGACCAGAATTTCAACACAAAATAGACATGACTTAGCTGTTGTTCTGAAGCTGTCCTGTCCATTTGCTTAATGCTCACGTTATGTAGGACTGCAAATCCAACAATTTCGGCTTCTATTTGAGAGGTTTTAAGCCCAATATAACCCCTAGAGCGACAAAAATTTATGTACATTTCACTAACATGCCTTTTCCACAGCCTTTACCGTTACGTCAGAGCATGCGCAGAGCTTCCCTGTCAGTTCACTTCCTTAAAATACACTTTAGAGCAATAGTAATGTATTAATCAGGTATATTTACATTATACAGCATAATTTTGTGGAATTATTTTCCGCAAGTGATGATGTAGAATCAGTCGATAATGATCCAGAAGCTCGATTGATTTTTCTTACCCCTATTTCAGAATAGGCCATCCTATTTTTTTCCGAGTACATGCTGATACACGCCGCCTTGCCAGTAGGCTTTTATTTTAGATCCACAAATTAAGATAATTTATGGCAGTTGTTTATCAACAGTTTAGAGATAGATTTATTTAGTAGTATGTATGAATTAGTATCGTAATTAGAGTTGTAGTTAGGAACACATCTGCGCTCATTTAACTTTGCATTTCCTTTTTAGTTGTGCTATGGTGAATTTATTGAAAGGTATTTTGAGATATAAATATCTATAAGGTATGAGTTGGATAATAAGCTTACCCTGTACACTGATGAATGGTACGTGATGTTTGCCTTTTTATATCTTAGAGTAAGACGGAAGTACAATGAACTTTAATCGATCAAAAAAACTGCCTGAATTTCGTTGCTGAATGTGTTGATACCGTGCAGAATTGCGGATAAGAACATCCGAGAGACTGAGGCGGCGTTGCTGGCGCAGGAACCTAGTGATGATCGAGAACTGACACTGATGGAGGGACTGCTCCTCAAGCCAGGACTCTCCCGCAAGGACGTGGTCACCCTCATCCTCGACATGCTCTTCGCTGGCATTGATACGGTAAGAATAACTTAAATGATTTCTCTGATTCTTCCTTTCTTCTGGTGGCTAAAGCTCTCGCTTCACACGGCGAGGGTCTGGGTTCGAGTCCCAGCGAGGGTAGAAACATTGGGCGTGTTTCTTTACACGAGTTGTCTATGTTCCCCATCAGTAAAATGGGTTCTTTGGGAGTTAGTCAATTGGTGTGGGTCGCATCCTGGGACAAAACTAAACTAACTTGTTCTGCAAAACAAGCGGCTTTCTATATAGTAGTATGTCATTGACATCAGCTAAGCCTGTATACCTTGTATATGTACTTCTAGAAATAAAGATATAATAGAGGAAACCTTACGTGTAGTTATGTTGGAATATAATACTAGAAACAATTGTAAATCACCCATGATAGTGCCAGAGCCGAATTAAGATTTTTTAAGCCCCTGGACTACACGTACTCTGAGACCCCAAGTGATATTTTCAAAAAGAAAAAATGTTAAAGAAATGTTAAAATTCAAACATTTGCTTTGTGTAATTTCTTGAAAACAAAGTTCTCCAAAACATCAGTAAATTATAAGTTGTTGAGAACATCTCTGGAGGCCCCCAGCTGGCGGAGGCCCTTGGAGGTTCTTGAAGGCTATGCCTTAATCCGGCCCTGGATAGAGCCAATGTAAATGTATGTCTCTCATCTCACATTATCTTGTAATTGGCTTGACTATACTTAATAGCATAGGTTTTAGCAGGTATTGGTAGAAACAAAACGATAAATAACCATCTTACATTGGTAAGTTATCCAAAGATGTGTTTATCTATAACAGCCTTGCTGTCAGTGACTCAGGTAAGAGAAGCTCCACTCCGGACAAGACCCGTTACTTGTAATGAAGCACTTGGAAAGTTTTTTAAGGCAGCAAAGAGTTCGTCGGGATAGTGAGGTCAAAGTAGTTTAACAATGACAAGTAATTTTACAACAGGGAGTGTTATGTTAAACGCCCCATTGCTGTTTTATATGTTGCCAATTTTTAAACTGCAGGTGGCTTTAAATTTTTTTTTACTTCATCTATTTTCTTTTGATTCTTAATCTGAAAAGTTCCAGTGCCCAAAATTGACACATGAAATTGTTGAAATTACCTCTGATTAATAGGAGTGCTCACTGTCATGCTCAGGTAACCAGTCAGATCGTCGTAACTCCTTCCCAAAGGGAGTGCGGAGATATGTGGAATTTTGTAGTTCCAGACCGTGGAGCGGGTGGCTCTCAGTCGCTCGAAAGTTGGAATAATGACTGCTGGGAATCACTTTCAGCAATTCATAAAAAAGAGAACTATGAAATATAGTTAAAAATGTCTTAGACTAAGATCTATAACAAACTAGAAACATATAAGAACATAAGAAAGAAGGAACTCTGCAACAGGCCTACTGGCCCATGGGAGGCAGGTACAAGTCTCCTACCGACTTAAGCCAATGCACCCAACCTAGTCAGGTCAGGTCACATTCACTTAAGGAAGGAACACGGCAACTGACCTAGTAGCACAAGCTAATCAGGTCCAACTCACACCCACCCACACCCACTCATATATTTATCTAACCTATTTTTTAAAGCTACACAACGCTTTAGCCTCTATAACTGTACTTGGGAGTTTGTTCCACTCATCTACAACTCAATTACCAAACCAGTGCTTTCCTATATCCTTCCTGAATCTGAATTTTTCCATCTTAAAACCATTGCTGCGAGTCCTGTCTAGGCTAGATATTTTCAACACGCTATTTATATCCCCTTTATTTATTCCTGTCTTCCATTCATACACCTCAATCATATCCCCCCTAATTCTACATCTTTCTAGAGAGTGCAGATTCAGGGCCCTCAGGCTATCCTCATATGGAAGGTTTCTGATACATGGGATCAACTTTGTCATCCTCCTTTGTATGTTTTCCAGTGCATTTATGTCCATTCTGTAATACAGCGACCAAAATTGTGCAGCATAATCTAAATGAGGCCTAACCAAGGATATATAGAGTTGAGAAGCGATACACCATAATATGGTGTGTGAAAAATTAACTATTGTTTAGAGAATATATACATACATATATAGATATATATGTATGTATATATTCAACTCTATATATATACATATATAGAGTTGAAGAGCAACCTGAGGATTCCTATTATTTATACTTCTTGATATAAAGCCAAGAATTCTGTTAGCTTTATTGCGAACACTTATGCACTCTTGTCTTGGTTTCAGATTACTGCTAACCAGAACTCCTAAATCTTTTTCGCAATCCGTTATATTAAGATCTCCGTTATTTAGTTTATATGTGGCATGGTTATTGTCCTGTCCAACATTCAGAACTTTGCATTTGTCTATATTAAACTGCATCTGCCACTTCTCCGACCACTGCATCAGTCTATTCAAATCTTCCTGGAGTGCTCGAATGTCCTCGTCAGAATGAATTCGACGGCCTATTTGGTGTCATCGACAAACTTGCTTATGTCGCTCTTTATGCCCTCATCTATGTCGTTTATGTAGATTATGAACAACAGGGGGCCCAACACTGACCCCTGTGGAGCACCGCTCGTGACGCTTCCCCACTCTGATTTCTCCCCATTTATGCAAACTCTCTGCTGCCTATTTCTCTGCTTAGGTCAGGTTAAACCAAGTCAGGTCAAATCCCTCCAATATTTCTATGATGAAATGCTGAAAGATTAACTTTATGTTTCAAGATCAGTGAAATCCCTGTTGTTGCGAGTACCCCATGATCCGGTGATGGGATCTTGATCCAAGGAACCGGGCTTATACTTCCCTTCTTTGAACCTGAATACGTACCTCCCATTTCATGGGCCCTAAATGACCCATGTGAATTCAGCGCTTCACCCTGAATAAATTAAAATAAAAATTATTGCTGAGTATGTGCCCAGGTGATGCTTCAAGCTGTTTCAGTTGTCTGGCAGATGGCCATAATACGGATGGTGTTAATTATTTAACTGAAGGATGACCCATCTGTCCAATGCTTTCCTCTGTTAAAAGTATCACTTAGAATGTTCCCACTTATTTGTACAGCTCTTGATTAAGTAATTGACAAGTTTCCTAAAGACATCCTAGCTATGGATTCTTTGTATTCTGGGTAAGAAACCTTGAAGGGGACCACTTTTTTTTTTTTTTTTTTTTTTTTTTTTTGTGGGAGGCAGACGGGGGAGAATGTGTGCTTATCTCTTTCCTTTTAGTTATTATATGCTGATGAAACAACATTTACAGTATAATCTGTATTCCTCCATCTATATCTGTGAATGTTTCTAAAATACATGAAGACATCGCACACTCTGGGTTTCGTACTGTACTTGTTGGCTAGAAACCCGGAGGTGCAGACTAGACTGCAAGAGGAGGTGGATACTGTGCTCGGGGACCACAAGGGTCCACTCACTCACCATCACCTGGCCAAGCTCCACTACCTCAAGGCTGTCATTAAAGAATCCATGAGGTATAACCTACTCATTATTTTTTGGCATTGTTTTAATTTGCCACTATGTTGGTAAATACATTTGCAACAATACTGTAATAGCAGATATTATAAATATTTCTTGCTGTACGTACAGTTGTTTATTATTTAGTGCATTATCTATTATGCATCATTCAAATATGAATATACATTATAATAGCTTTTGACAAGTGGCTCACGCAGTTTATTATATTTTAGGCTGCTACCTACAGTGCTTGGCATAACAAGAACTTTGGATAAGGAACTTGTTATCAGTGGATACTTAATTCCTAAAGGGGTTCGTAATATTCACTTTATGTACAGTTAAACATGTAATGTTTTCCTTAACGAAGTCATTTAATCAACAAAAAATGCAGGTTATTGCCAATAATTGCATTTTGATAATTAAGAAGAGGTCAAAACATCATCAAGCGTGTTTTATTATTTACATAGTGGTCAGTTGTGATATTGAGCATGATGATGGGTTGGGA
The DNA here is from genome assembly GCF_026875155.1 of Cherax quadricarinatus. Classification (NCBI taxonomy): domain Eukaryota; kingdom Metazoa; phylum Arthropoda; class Malacostraca; order Decapoda; family Parastacidae; genus Cherax; species Cherax quadricarinatus. The sequence goes on along the minus strand of NW_026468512.1, from coordinate 476 downwards.
TGAATCGCTCTTCCCTCAAGCGAAGAAATTCCTGCCTGAGCGGTGGTTGAGGAACAAGTCTCTCGGCACCATTCATCCTTACGCCACATTTCCCTTCGGCGCTGGCACTAGGATGTGTATCGGTCGACGCATCGCTGAGCAAGAAATGTACACCTTCCTCGCTAGAGTAAGTAATCCTTTTATTTACCTCTTGGTGGTTCTGACTATTATAACTCCGCGGCTAGTTTTAATACTGAATAATAAGATACTTGAAAGGAAATTATATATAGTTATGAGAATTCAACAATACTTACTATTCAGTTTTATGAAGGACGGTGAAGAATGTGGTAGTGAAGAATGCGTGTTGGAAATACTGTGTAAAAGAGTAATGAGTGATTAAATTAACCCTGAATAATGCTCAATTTCCCTCCATCCCTAAGGGTATTATTCATTATTCACCCTTCGATGTTTTCACACTTTCCATGAATCAAAGGAAA
>NW_026468511.1:0-13283 GCF_026875155.1 Cherax quadricarinatus | reverse complement strand
AAAAAGGGTCCTGTTTATACAAAATACCCCTATATGGCGAATTTACGATTGCCGGGAACTACGAAAAGCGGGGGACCACTGTACTAGTAAAATAAAAAAATCATTGTAAATTTTTTAGTTATTGTAATTTTGCACAAGCTTCTTAATCTCACTGCATGTCAAAAAAATGTTTTATATGAATTTTATTAACTTTAAGGCAAGTTTTACTTTTTGGTATATTCATGGTTAAGAGCTTGCAATGTGCAAATTTTTCAAGATACGAGCAGTTTCTCGGTCAATTTTTTGCTTCCAGATGCGAGCGAAATTTCAAGATGTGAGTGGGCCTCAAGGGAGGTTCCTTGACGCTGGTGAGGTGCTCTTGCTCTTGATCTAGGGAATTGGATCTCGGTTGTTTGTTGGACTATCTTATTGAAACTTAGGCAATGTATGATGGAAAGATGCTTCTTAACGTACACCAAAATTGAAAGAAATCGGATCGTAGATTACGGAGTTCACTTCTCAGCCGTTAGCTGCCCCTTAGCAGTGTATTTTTGTATGGTTTTTATGGTTGTATTCTTGTTTTTTGGGTCTCATTTGATAGAATGGAAGATATATTACAGAAATAGATATGATTTTGATTTGTTTCACAATGAAAAGTACCTTGAAATTGAGGTCAAAGTAGCAGAAATGTTTGATTCTTTGGAGATGTTTAAGAGTAGACAATACATGTCCACCTGGCCAGTCTCATATGCAGTCGCGAATGGGTTGACATTATTTATACGATTATTACATTATTGCAGTAGTCTGCATAAAAGTAAATCATCTGCTTTTTGTGTGAATAAAAATTCAATTGTAAGCAAGAGTATTTTTATAAGAATATGTAAGTACTAATTAATAATAATAATGCATTGGAGATAAGTAATGAGCTTATGTAAGTCATTTCCGAAACATTTTGGAAGGGAGGAAGAAACAAAACTCCTTGGACAGTTTTTTTATTGAAAGGCCATGCAGATGAAAGTGTGACATGCATGGAGAAAAAGCCAAAAATCAGTGAATAGTGAAGTAACATTAAAATAAAAATTGTAGCAGTTAAGTGTGTTGGAGCTATGTAATGACGCTTGCTGTGCCCAGCATCTCTTCTCCATCTCCAAGGTAAATGCTCTATTACTACATAATTTTTTTTTTTTTCAACAAATTGGCCGTATCCCACCAAGGCAGGGTAGCCCAAAAAGAAAAACAAAAGTCTCTCTTTTTAAATTCAGTAATTTATACAGGAGAAGGGGTTACTAGCCCTTTGCTCCTGGCATTTTAGTTGCCTCTTACAACACGCATAGCTTACGGAGGAAGAATTCTGTTCCACTTCCCCATGGAGATAAGAGGAAATAAACAAGAACAAGAACTAGTTAGAAAATAGAAGGAAACCCAGAGGGGTGTGTATATATGCTTGTACATGTATGTGTAGTGTGACCTAAGTGTAAGTAGAAGTAGCAAGACGTATCTGAAACCTTGCATCTTATGAGACAAAAAATGGACACCAACAATCCTACCATCATGTAAAACAATTACAGGCTTTCGTTTTACACTCACTTGGCAGGACGGTAGTACCTCCCTGGGCGGTTGCTGTCTACCAACCTACTACCTACAATAATTTCTTTACATTAGATATTATTATTTTCTTTGATCAAAGAAACGAATATCCACAGACGCAAGTGCCTTGAATGAGCACTAATCACCATATTATTATTATTATTATTATTATTATTATTATTATTATTATTATTATTATTATTATTATTGTTTTCCTTATGAAACTACATAATAGTACTTAAGAGTTTAATTTGTTTTATGACCTTGCTCGTATCTGGATTTGCTCGTTTGCAGAGTAAATTTTCCTCATTTAAATTAATTGAAACGGAATTAATGCGTTCCAGTGGAATTCGAGGCACGACAAAATACTTCAATATTTCCCTAATATCAACTCTACGGGTTATTTATCTATCACAATTCATGTAATATGACATAAACAATATTAATAACATAAAATACATGTCATATGTGGCTAGTGGTGGTGACAGCGGCCATTGTTGTTGGGGTTTATAGGGCCACCACAGCTACCATTCCTGCTCTTGACTATATGTGTAGAGAGACTACAATAACCCAAAAAGTCAGACAGAGTGACTTATATTTGCTACACTTAATTGCTACACTCTTAATGCTAAACTCTTAATGCTACACTTAATTGCTACACTCTTAATGCTACACTTTGTCACTGACTCCTCCTGCTTTAGTATTGTACATATCATAGAAGTGGCCAAGTCTTTAACTCTCCATCTAATTTATCTATGATTTCCTGCTTTAATTCCATAGAAATCATCCTCTTTTTCTTCTCAGCACTGTCCTTTGCACTTGCTTTCTTAGGACCCATGGTTAGAAACAAGAAATAACTGCACGAAACGTAAGGAAAACATGAGAATTCCCTTCACGGCGAGTGGAGTGGACTGAGCGTTGTTTTGATACATACTACCATCTCGTGGTGGCATTCAGAAACTCATAGTATAGGGTACAACAAGGTTGTTTTCAGGGTACGAGGTCTGCCACTGCTGCTTCATGTTGTCTGCCACTGCTGTTTCATGTTGTCTGCCACTGCTGCTTTATGATGTCTGCCACTGTTGCTTCATGTTGTCTGCCACTGCTGCTTTATGATGTATGCCACTGCTGCTTCATGATGTCTGCCACTGGTGCTTCATGTCTGCCACTGCTGCTTCATGTTGTCTGCCACTGCTGCTTCATGTTGTTTGCCACTGCTATCTGATGATGTCTGCTCCCACTTTTGGTAGCGTGTTGAAGAGCTTTCCAATATGTGAAGGTTGAGGGGCAGTGCCAATTGGATAGGTATTGGACGGTGACGTCATTTGTTTACTCTTGAGCATCACCAAAGAATCGAGCATTTCTGCTACTTTGAGCTCAGTTTCAAGGTACTTTTTGTTGTGAAACCAATCAAAATCATATGTATTTCTGTATATCTTCCATTCTATCAAATGAGACCCAAATAAACGAGTATACAACCATAAAAACTATACGAAAATATACCGCTAAGGGGAGGCTAATGGCTGAGAAGTGAACTCCGTTATTTATGGTCCGATTTCTTTTATTTTTGGTGTATGTTAAGAAGCCTCTTTCCGACTTACATTGCCCAAGTTTCAGTAAGATAGTTCAACAAACAACTGAGATCCACTTCCCTAGATCAAGAGCAAGAGCCCCTCACCAGCGTCAAGGAGCCTCCCTTGACGCCCGCTCGCATCTGGAAATTTTGCTCGTGTCTGGAAGCAAAAAATCAACCGAGCAAGTGCTCACATCTGGAAAAACTCGCACGTGGATATACTTGTAAGTAGAGGCTCCACTGTATTTCTTACCTTAAATTGTGGGTGCTGGTGTTTGTTGATGATTGTGAAGAGAGTGGAGAGTTATGTTGTGGTCCTACTGGGCTGAGGTGGATGGTAGAGGTACTGGTACTGAAGATGATGGTTGTACTGGAGTGTGCATGAATTCTGTAATGGATTTTTGTTCTATTTTACCCTGCAGTACACTATATAACTCACGGTAAGGCATCAGCTGCTCTAGACATCGTTTTAGGGTCAGTCAGTCAGTTAAGTCAGGTCAGTCAGGTCAGTCAGGTCAGTCAGGTCAGTCAGGTCAGTCAGGTCAGTCAGGTCAGTCAAGTCAGTCAAGTCAGTCAAGTCAGTCAAGTCAGTCAAGTCAGTCAGTCAGTTAGTCAAGTCAGTAAGTTAGTCAGGTAAGTCAGTAAGTCAGTCAGTCAAGTCAGTAAGTGTCATTCAGTCAAGTCAGTAAGTCGGTTAGTCAGTCAAGTCAGTAAGTCATTCAGTCAAGTCAGTAAGTCATTCAATCAAGTCAGTAAATCAGTCACTCAAGTCAGTAAGTCAGGTGTGTTAATTAAAAGATCAAAACACAATTCAACAAGAGAGAGAAGTGGAACTGAATATTATTATTCACGAAAGCTAGTATGTATGTTGGTGTCAGGAGTGCCGAGTGTTGGGGGATGGCGGGAGGTCTTCCCTGCTCACCTACAACAAGGGAGCTTGAGGGAGGGAATGGCTGCCACTACTTGCCACATAATGACATAGTATTTTATTCATTCTAGAGTATATATCAGGTTTCTATGTTATTTATATTGTTTATTGTGTCATATTAGGTGAATTGTGATAGATAAATAAGCAGTAGAGTTAGTAGTAACGAATTGTTGTGCCTCCCGAGAGCCGGAGTGGATTAATTGTATTTCATTTAATTTAAATGAGGAAAATTGACTCAGCATACGAGCAAATCAGGATATGAGCAAGGTCACAGAAAGGATTAAACTCGTAAGCAGAGGTTCCACTGTAGAAGTAAATGGGTAAATGATATTTGTTACATAATTGTATTTAACCCATAAATGGTCCAAACGTATATATATGTTTTTTCAACATTTGAAAGTATGTAAAAAAAGTAGATTTTTTTTTTTTACATTTGAAAATGTGTAAAAAAACTTTGATCTTTTTTTTTTTTTATTTGAAAATGTGTAAAAAACATAGATCTACTTTTGGAGCACTACGCATGTGAACGTAGATCTGTTTGGACAGTTTTAGAGTTAAAGAACAAATTAATATTTTCTATTATGTTTAGAATATGTGAATCTGTATATTATTATTGAGGAATTGAGGGCTGTAAAATCTTTCATGATACTACTGGAAGACAAATAATGTTGATGAAAAGTCTTGAAATATTTGTATCATTCTTTTCTCAGGAATACCAGAACTCTGAAGGCAGTATTGGCCACTTCAAAGACTCCCAATTCTTGGTGTTTATCAATCGCATTTTGGCCTTCATGTTAGCAGCTACTTACCTTGGATTTACTAGACAACCAAGGCACACAGCACCCATCTATAAATATTCATACTGCTCATTTTCAAATATTATGAGTTCTTGGTGTCAGTATGAGGCACTCAAATTTGTTACTTTTCCCACACAGGTTTGTAAATAGTATTTGTTGTTAACTCCTATTCATATTACAGTATTTTTAAACCTTTAATTAAGTTTTTGTTTTACAGTACTGTATACCATATGTAATCATATTAACAAATTAAATGCAATACTAATTTTGATACATTTTGAATGTAGGAAATTCAGTGATTACGTAAGTTTAGTTTGCTTATATTTGGTATATCTGGTCATATTTAATTTTTGTTTCGTGGAGTTGTAGTTTCTCAAGATTATTTTAAGACATATTTTACTTATTTCCCGGCTTTTAATTTTAGGGACTTATACTTTTCTTGGCTTTCCTGTATTTTAATAGACACTTAGCAAGCTGAGACTCTCTGTAATATTTTGCTCGAGTCATATAGATAAGCACACACCTAAAATTCTAAGGTGTTGGAAAGTCTGGTATGTATTGATGATAGATCGGAGGGAACTTGATGTCATTAGGTCACGTGTTGGTTCATGTTCTTCAAGAGTATTGTACATGAGAGATGGTGCTATGCTGAAAGGTTTCTGAAACTGTTAACCCCTTCAGTGTTGCACCTCGACTGTAACTCATTTTTTAAAAACATGAATCGATATCTGAATTATTCTTCCATAAGCCATGCGTGTCATAAGAAGCGACTAAAATGCTGGAGCAAGGGGCTAGTAACCCCTTCTGTATATTGTGCTAAATTTAAAAAGAGAAAGTTTTGTTTTTCTTTTTAGGCCACCCTGCCTCGGTGGCATACAGCCAGTTCATTGCAAAAAAAAAAAAAAAAAAAAGAATTGAGATTTGATCTAATGACATAAAGCAATTACCCATCTGAACCACCACATCTTCCAGCACTTCTCATTACCTAATGTGATGTGTACTGTGTATTACTTTAGCTGTGAGTTTCTTTGTAGGATTTTATTAATTAAGCTCATACCTAAAGCCTTGCCTTGCTGATGGTTTAACCTCATCTGTTTGCTAATGAAGATCTTTTTGTATTTCTTCCTTTCTTTTAATGTTTGTTCTGGATAGGATCAGACATTATTAGTTGCATCAGTCAAGTGTTGTCTGTAGTTATATGTAACATTTGTGAATTATAAAATGAACATTGTTAGTTAAGCCACATATGATGATGCAACTGCTCACCAATGTTATGTATAATAGCTAAAACACAATTTTTTTTTTTTTTTTTTTTTTTTTCAACAAGTCGGTCGTCTCCCACCGAGGCAGGGTGACCCATAAAAAAGAAAGAAAATCCCCAAAAAGAAAATACTTTCATCATCATTCAACACTTTCACCACACTCTCACATTATCACTGCTTTTGCAGAGGTGCTCAGAATACAACAGTTTAGAAGCATATACGTATAAAGATACACAACATATCCCTCCAAACTGCCAATATCCCAAACCCCTCCTTTAAAGTGCAGGCATTGTACTTCCCATTTCCAGGACTCAAGTCCGACTATATGAAAATAACCGGTTTCCCTGAATCCCTTCACTAAATATTACCCTGCTCACACTCCAACAGATCGTCAGGTCCCAAGTATCATTCGTCTCCATTCACTCCTATCTAACACGCTCATGCACGCTTGCTGGAAGTCCAAGCCCCTCACCCACAAAACCTCCTTTACCCCCCTCTTTCCAACCCTTTCGAGGACGACCCCTACCCCTCATTCCTTCCCCTATAGATTTATATGCTTTCCATGTCATTCTACTTTGATCCATTCTCTCTAAATGACCAAACCACCTCAACAACCCTCTTCTGCCCTCTGACTAATGCTTTTATTAACTCCACACCTTCTCCTAATTTCCACACTCTGAATTTTCTGCATAATATTTACACCACACATTGCCCTTAGACAGGACATCTCCACTGCCTCCAACCGTCTCCTCGCTGCTGCATTTACCACCCAAGCTTCACATCCATATAAGAGTGTTGGTACTACAGTGGACCCCCGCATAACGATGGCATCACATAGCGATTAATCCGCATAACCGCTTGTTTTAATCGCAAAAATTTTGCCTCACATACCGCTTAAAAAACCCGCTCACCGATTTTCGTCCGAGACGCGTCCAATGTGCGGCCTGAGCCACGCTCACATGTTTCCGCCGGTGGCATTGTTTACCAGCCAGCCTCCGCGGTAACATCCAAGCATACAATCGGATATTTCGTATTATTACAGTGTTTTCGGTGCTTTTTCTGGAAAATAAGTGACCATGGGCCCCAAGAAAGCTTCTAGTGCCAACCCTACAGCAATAAGGGTGAGAATTACAATAGAGATGAAGAAAAAGATCATTGATAAGTATGAAAGTGGAGTGCGTGTCTCCGAGCTGGCCAGGTTGTATAATAAACCCAATCAACCATCGCTACTATTGGTGGTACAGCTGCTGCTGCTGCTGCACTGTCAGCTGCTGCTGCTGCTGTTAGCATCGTCTGCTGCTGCTGTAACATCGTCTGTTGCTGCTGTAGCATCGTCTGTTGCTGCTGTACCACCGTCAGCTGCTGCTGCTGCTGTAGCATCGTCTGCTGCTGCTGTACCACCGTCAGCTGCTGCTGCTGCTGTAGCATCGTCTGCTGCTGCTGTAACATCGTCTGCTGCTGCTGTAGCATCGTCTGCTGCTGCTGTAGCATCGTCTGTTGCTGCTGTACCACCGTCAGCTGCTGCTGCTGCTGCTGTAGCACCGTTGTTGGTGTGGCTTATTGAGAATACAAGAAACAATTAACCCCAGAGGATTTGCCACCCAGGATAACCCAAAAAAGTCAGTGTCATCGAAGACTGTCTAACTTATTTCCATTGGGGTCCTTAATCTTGTCTCCCAGGATGCAACCCACACAAGTCGACTAACACCCAGGTGAACAGGGAAAAAATGCCTGGAACTAGTGCTCATATTGGTGAATTTAAAGCCAGCAAAGGTTGGTTTGAGAGATTTAAGAATCGTAGTGGCATACACAGTGTGATAAGGCCTGTTCTGGAAGAAAATGCCAAACAGGACCTACATTACTCAGGAGGAAAAGGCACTCCCAGGACACAGTGTCTCATCAGTCATTGCTGCATCTTCAATAAAGGTAAGTGTCATTTATTCTTCATTTAGTAGACTAGTACATGCACAATATATACTGTGCATGTACTACTCTACTATTGTGCATGTATCCTTCTCTTTGTGTGTGGGAAAATGTATATTTCATGTGGTAAAATTTTTTTTTTCATACTTTTGGGTGTCTTGCACGGATTAATTTGATTTCCATTATTTCTTATGGGGAAAATTCATTCGCATACCGATTATTTCGCATAACAATGAGCCCTCTTGCACGGATTAAAATCGTTATGCGGGGGTCCACTGTACTATACTTTCATACATTCCCTTCTTTGCCTCCATAGATAACGTTTTTTGACTCCACATATACCTCAACGCACCACTCACCTTTTTTCCCTCATCAATTCTATGATTAACCTCATCCTTCATAAATCCATCCGCCAACACGTCAACTCCCAAATATCTGAAAACATTCACTTCTTCCATACTCCTCCTCCCCAATTTGATATCCAATTTTTCTTTATCTAAATCATTTGATACCCTCATCACCTTACTCTTTTCTATGTTCACTTTCAACTTTCTACCTTTACACACATTCTCAAACTCATCCACTAACCTTTGCAATTTTTCTTTAGAATCTCCCATAAGCACAGTATCATCAGCAAAAAGTAACTGTGTCAATTCCCATTTTGAATTTGATTCCCCATAATTTAATCCCACCCCTCTCCCGAACACCCTAGCATTTACTTCTTTTACAACCCCATCTATAAATATATTAAACAACCATGGTGACATTACACATCCCTGTCTAAGACCTACTTTTACCGGGAAGTATTCTCCCCTCTCTTCTACACACCCTAACCTGAGCCTCACTATCCTCATAAAAGCTCTTTACAGCATTTAGTAACTTACCACCTATTCCATATACTTGCAACATCTGCCACATTGCTCCTCTATCCACTCTATCATATGCCTTTTCTAAATCCATAAATGCAATAAAAACTTCCCTACCTTTATCTAAATACTGTTCACATATATGCTTCAATGTAAACACTTGATCTACACATCCCCTACCCACTCTGAAGCTCCTTGCTCGTCCACAATTCTACATTCTGTCTTACCTCTAATTCTTTCAATATAACCCTACCGTATACTTTTTCCTGGTATACTCAGTAAACTTATTCCTCTATAATTTTTACAATCTCTTTTGTCCCCTTTCCCTTTATATAAAGGGACTATACATGCTCTCCGCCAATCCCTAGGTACCTTCCCCTCTTTCATACATTTATTAAACAAAAGTACCAACCACTCCAACACTATAATCCCCCCCTGCTTTTAACATTTCTGTCATGATCCATCAGTTCCAGCTGCTTTACCCCCTTTCATTCTACGTAATGCCTCACGTACCTCCACCACACTTACATTCTGCTCTTCTTCACTCCTAAAAGATAGTATACCTCCCTGGCCAGTGCATGAAATTAAACCGCCTCCCTTTCTTCCTTAACTTTTAAAAGTTCCTCAAAATATTCTCGCCATCTACCTATACCTCTCCTCTCCCCATCTACAAAACTCCCCTACTCTGTTTTTAACTGACAAATCCATACTTTCCCTAGCTTTCTTAACTTGTTTAACTCACTCCAAAAATTTTTTCTTATTTTCATTAAAATTTCTTGACAGTGCCTCTCCCACTCTTTCATCTGCTCTCCTTTTGCACTCTCTCACCACTCTCTTCACCTTTCTTTTACTCTCCATATACTCTGCTCTTCTATAACACTTCTGCTTTGTAAAAACCTCTCGTAAGCTACCTTTTCTCTTTTATCACACCCTTTACTTCATCATTCCACCAATCACTCCTCTTTCCTCCTGCCCCCACCCTCCTATAAACCACAAACTTCTGCCCCACATTCTAATACTGCATTTTTAAATCTATTCCAAACACAAACACAAATGCAGAGAAAAATTTTTTGAGACCACATTTTTCCTATACAGTGTTTCAGTTGTGAAACATTTTGCCTGTACAGTGTTTTACCTGTACAATAGGAGAAATGTTGTCTCAGTAAAGTTTTTTACTCTGTAATTATGTCTACGTCAACCATTATCTCAGCTATATGCCATTTCTTTTCAATATATATACACATTTAGGAAATTACAATTTATCACAAATATTTCAGGTGTTGGCCAAAGCATCAAAGATTATCCCAACCATGATAATGGGCAAGATTGTCAGTGGAAAGAAGTATGAGTACTTTGAGTATGTGACAGCTATACTTATTTCAGCTGGTATGACAATGTTCCTCTTAGGATCAACGGAATCAAAAGCAAGTCAGTAACATTATTTGTAACTTTGTATGCAAAGGAGTTTTAAGTTATAATACAGGTATTGCTATTCATTCCTATTTACTGTACTTCCTATTTACACTATGATCTGTTTTGTGTTATTTAGTACCTTCCTGACTGAATTGAATATACGTACATAATTCTAATTGCATTTTTTTTAACACATCGGCCGTTTCTCACTGAGGCAAGGTGACCCAAAAGAGAAATTCTTTCGTCATCATTCAACACTTTCACCATCATTTATATATAATCAATGTCTTTGCAGTGGTGGTGATTATGCATTTAGTATGAATTGTATAGATTTTATAGGTACAGTGGTATCTTGACTTACGAGTGCCCCAACTTACGAGTTTTCCGAGTTACGAGCCGTTGCTCTGTCGATTTCTTGCTTTGAGTTGTGAGCCAAAATCTGAGTTACGAGCGAGCTTCAGATATGCTGCCACTCGCAGGAGAGAGGAAATATAAAAAACCTCGATAATAACCAATGTGTAACATCCTTTGTTTTGATACCACTGGTAGTGTCATCCTGCCAGAATGTTCTATAACATATGCCCTAAGTAAAGAGAAACAATTATGGAACGTGTAATATATGTTCAGCAGGCCGGCTGTTTTGGGTGGCCAGCTGGCTGGCCGGCTGGCTGGCTGGCTGGCTGTCTGGCTGGCTGTCTGGCTGGCTGTCTGGCTGGCTGGCTGGCTGGCTGGCTGTCTGGCTGGCTGTCTGTCTGTCTGTCTCTGTCTGTCTGTCTGTCTGGCTGGCTGTCTGGTCTGGCTGGCTGGCTGGCTGGCTGGCTGGCTGGCTGGTGGCTGGTTGGCTGGGCGGGGCTGGGCTGGGCTGGGCTGGGCTGGGCTGGGCTGGGCTGGGCTGGGCTGGGCGGGCTGGGCTGGGCTTGGCTTGGCTTGGCTTGGCTTGACTGTCTCTGTCTGTAACTATCTCTATCTCTGTCTATCTCACAGCTACACATAAATACAGTTATACATAGTGTAAATTACCTAGAATAACCCAAAAAATCCAGATAAAGTGCTATACTATGCTTGCAGATATAAGGCATAATAAGCATGACTGGCAAGTAATTCACATTTTCACTTGTTCAGGAATCACATGTGACCGACTTTGCATTGTGTGTAGTACCTGTTGGTTCATGAGGAGCTCTCTCTCTGAGACAGAGAGACAGGAAGACAGAAACACAGGCAGACAGAAAGGCAGATAAACAGAGACACAGATAAACATAGACAAATAGATAGAAACACTGATAGATAGATAGGAACAAACAGATAGACAGACATATTTATTTTTAACGGTGAAAAATAAATCCAAGGCAGTGCACAATCTTCAAATGTCACTCCATGAGTGACACTCCACTGCAGTGGAGTGACAGACGGATAGACAGAAACAGACAGACATGTTTATGTGTAACAGTGAAAAATAAAGCCAAGGCAGTGCACGATCATCAAATGTTCACTCTACAAGTGTCACTCCACTGGCAGTGGAATGGCACTCATCTTACACTGTGCTTCACGGAGTTTCACACATACCCCAGCATTTCTAAAACATTGTTGGGACCTGGCAAAAAAGGCAAAAATCTTTTCTTATTTATAAATACATTTTCTTATTTAAAAATCCGTAACAAAAAAATTGGGTGGTTTTTTTTGCGGGCTGGAACAGATTAGTGGCATTTCAATTAATTTCAATGAGGAAAATTGATTTGATATATGAGCAAATTGAGTTACGAGCTGGGTCACAGAACGAATTAAACTTGTAAGTCAAGGTACCACTATATTTATTAATACTGTGCTTTACACTCTTTAGTGATTTATGTTTTTCTGCATTTTTGCACAGGCTCAAGCAGCAGCACCACTTATCTGGATCATAAATCCTTATAGGGTACATGTCATTTGATGCCTTCACCTCTAACTGGCAAGGAGAGCTCTTCAATCAGCACAAGATGTCATCTGTACAAATGATGTGTGGTGTTAACCTGTTTTCTTGCCTTTTCACCACTGCTTCTTTGATGCAGCAAGGCAGCTTCAGTTTGTCTTTTAAATTCATGCTCACTTATCCAGCATTTTTCTGGGACAGCCTTATTCTTTCAGTAAGTTCTTAGTATCTAAGGGTTGATCTCACTTTATGTTTGTAATTCAGTAAACTGTCATTCATTGTAATGATGAATGTAAATCTGTCATCAGACACCTACACAGTGGAACCTTGGTTTTCGTGATTAATCCGTTAGAAAAAATCTGACGATAAACCGAATCATGCAAAAACGGAAGCAGTATTTCCCATAAGAAATAATGTAAATCCAATTACAGTGGACCCCCGACCAACGAGGGGATTGTCTAATGAAAAAATTGCCTAACGAAGCGTTTTAGTGTAAAAATTTTGACCCGACCAACGATGAAAAACTCGACTAACAGCATTCATCCCGAATGTGTCCGCCTGTCCGTCCAGTCTCAGCATGCCTCAGCTGCCCTGCCTTCAGCTAGTGTGCTTTTGTTTACAAGCCAGGGCGGATGGTTTGACTCATACATGCTATATATCTTGTATTATTCCATTGTTTTTAGTGCTTGTAACTGCTAAATAAGCCACCAGGACCCCCAAGAAAGCTTCTAGTGCCAACCCTGTGGGAAAAGGGTGAGAAATACTATCGAAATACTATCATACCATGGTCAGTGTTGCTGCAACTCCGTCAACTGCTGCTGTACCACCGTCATGCTGCTACTGTTGCTGCACCACCATCAGCTGCTCCTGTATCACCGACAGCTGCTCCTGTAACACCATCAGCTGTTGCTGTACCACGGTCATCTGCTGCTACACCACCGTCAGCTGTTGCTGCACCACCATCACTGTTGCTGCACCCCCACCGTCAGATGCTGCTGTACCACGGTCAGCTGCTGTGCACCACCATCAGCTGTTGCTGCACCACCCTC
>NW_026468510.1:0-12003 GCF_026875155.1 Cherax quadricarinatus | reverse complement strand
CAAAACTATGACAGGCTTCTTTACACCTTTTCTGTCATTATCGTTCTAACGGTGACTCAAAGATTTAAGGAGACTCATGTAGGGGGAAACATATGAAGTTTACCACAGGTACAGGGCCATATTTAGGTCATGTGATAACCCTTAACTGAAGAGGGTGGAAGCTGCTGCACAGGGAGACCCAGAAGACCCGCAAATATAAGACTTCCCCCTTTGCTATAACTTCTTCCCAATAGGGTCTGAACCCTGGGGAGCAGGGGGCAAGTTTGCTTTAAAGTTTCTCGAAGGCTGGGTGAAAACCTCGTCATAGAAACAAGGATCAGGGCGCCAGCTTTTTCTTTCAACTCAGGTTGCGATCCAGAGGGGAAATGGTTTTTAGGCATTTGGGCCGCGGCCTCGCCGGAGACTGGACGAAGTTTTCGAGATGTTGCTCTGGTTTTTATCTTTGTCGTTTTACTCCCTGTTGTATATTTGTCAATGTTTTTGTCTTTAAATAAAGGATCTATAAAATTGGGAGTCATAGGAGAAAACAATTTTTCAACAGCTTCAGGGAAACCTTGAGTTTTCCCTGAAGCAAGTTTATTTTTTCTCTGAGACTGAGGGTCTCCAGGACAGTTCCAAAGGTGGTACTTCCCTATTTTAAAATATATATATAATATATATTTTATATATTTTATATATATAAAAATTATATTTTATATATATATATATATATTATATATATATATATATATTATAATGGATGTGTGTGTGTGTGTGTGTGTGTGTGTGTTTGAAAATGATGGTCCCAGTTTCAAAGCAGTATATAGAGCAACTGGGTTCCTCAATTTGAAACACCCTATAAAATGTGTTTTGTGTGTGTACTCCCCTATTTGTGGTTGCGGGGGTTTCGATTCATAGTCCTGGCCCCGCCCTCTTCGCTGATTGCTACTAGGTCCTCTCTCCCTGCCCCATGAGCTTTATCAATACCTCGCCTTAAAACTATGTAGGGTTTTCCCGCCTCCACATACGTCACTTTCTAGGCTATTCCACGGCCTGACTACTCTATGGGCTGAAGAAAAACTTCCTAAACATCTCTTTGATTCATCTGAGTCTTCAATTCCAATTGTGACCTCTTGTGTCTGTGTCCCTTCTCTGGAACATCCCGTCTTTGTCCACCTTGTCTATTCCGCGCAGTATTTTATATGTCGTGATCATGTCTCCCTGACCCTCCTGTCCTTCAGTGTCGTTAGGCCGATTTCCCCAACCTTTCTTCGTAGACAATCCCCGTAGCTCTGGGACTAATCGTGTGTGTGTGTGTGTGTGGGGTGTGTGTGTGTGTGTGTGTGTGTGTGGTGTCATGCATACGTACACTTATTAATGCATGCATATATTTATAATTTATTAGAGTCTTCAGAAGGCCTTGCAGTGTTCCTTGTGCAAACATTAAGGTAGAGGGAGATGCACTTGAAATCCGTTCATATCTTCCTCAAATCACACAACAAACGAATATATAAAGTCGGGTGTTTTTTTTTTTTTTTTTTTTTTAGCAGACAGGGAAACTCATGTCTTCATTGCAAATTTTTTTTTTAGTTTTTTTAAAGAACACATTACAAGACATAAATAAATAAAAGAATACAATAATGAACCGTTTGCAAATACAATGAACTACCAGTAACCCCGTAACATACCCTAAGTGGTTAGGTAAGACACATATGCAACAGTTAGGTATCTTTATTTCGAAACGTTTCGCCTACACAGTAGGCTTCTTCAGTCGAGTACAGAAAAGTTGATAGAAGCAGAAGATACTTGAAGACGAAATAAAGATACCTAACTGTTGCATATGTGTCTTACCTAACAACCTGTCGGTATTTTATACCATTTTAATGTTCATACCCTAAGTGTTAGTCATATGTGTATTAAAGGATATACCGTCACCTAACAATGAAAAGAACAGGATAACACCTTCACAGAAAAAAAACATTAACAAAGTCTAAACCTACACTTCATGCCTGTTAAACAGTACACTAAGACCCTCTCGCGCGAAATGCAACAGATGATATGATTCAGCATACGAAGGATTAAATTATACATTACAAATGTTAAACAAAAGACAAACCTAAACTAAAAAAAATTTGGGAAAAAAAACATACCACAATAATACTTGCCGAAATAAGCAGGAAACTCTTAACATGAAAATAAAAGCTTAAATATTACCTTACACTATACCACAAACTCGCCAATTTCTAGTGAAATTACAAACAACCAGAAGGGGACCAATGAACATTCACAACGCAGTCATGCCCAGCTCGAACAAAACATTTTCACAGATTACAATACACATACCCAAAGACTTGTGTGTATTTCACTATAAACCATCACGCAACAACATCCCCGACAATCAACCATACACACGTAAGTGATTAAATATGTAATATAACCTATTACATATATCACAGATTACAGAAACTTTATAATAACAAACTTTGCCTGTAATCCAAGACCTCATTTTATTATTATAACATCAACGTCTGTCCAACCCAAATTTTTGATCGTGATGCCTTTTGGGCTCCTACAACTAAATTACACAATTTTTAACTATTTCAAAAAATAATCCAGACAGCAACATGATATACACACACGAATCACTCACGATCACCTGTTAAATGTTACATAAATTACATTACCTGTAACCATCTCACACTTCAAAATCCGTACATAACAATCATTAATATCGTATTATCGATGCAATATCATAAAACCAAGATCACATCAATGATCTGCCATTAACAAATGATATTATAGACTAACGCCAAGGTTTACTTAAACCCAAATAATATCAGGACCTAAATTGTATTTCAAACCCAGCATCATGATGTCTACAAGTATCATTCTTACATAAGGTACATTGATACATTAGTGATTTATCATATGGGGTAATCATACATTTCATGAAACCTGCTCGCTTGGCATACACTATAATCCTCCAAGTAATTAATTACATGTCAAAACCCTATTTCAGTCTTGTTTATACTCCATCAACCTACCATATTCACTTCTACCAAGCATCTAGACATAATTCCTCACCATACCAAGTCCAACTGTCATACCCTCCCAAACGCCAAAGAGACCAGCTACGTCTACCCCTTACGGTATTAAAGCCCATAAATCCCTTACATGAAATCTGCAATATCCCTCCAAAAAAGTCAAAAGTCATTTGCTCCCAGCAATATTCTTATTCCGCTGCCGTGTACCATAGAAAATCGCTGCCAACGCCCTGATCCTCTCTCTTACTGGTAAGAGTCTATAAACTCATGAAATATATACAAAATCCTTAACTAAATATCCCATTGCGTTCTGCACCAGCAACCCTACCCCCCCCACCACATCTAAACTTAACGCTCTTAAGAAACTATTCCCCCACACCCCCCACCATACGTAAAACCCTGCTAAACCACACCCTCACTGATTCCAATCTCTCACAAAAATACACTGCATGATACGCCGTCTCGATCTCCCCACACGCACAACGCTCCCCCCCCCCCCTTGCACACGCCTGTTCGCTAACAACTTCCCCGCACGGCAATATATTTATGAAAAATTTGTTACATTACCTCCCGTACCCCGGCTCTCAATCGTAACTTCGTCAGACGTCCCCAAATATCATGCCATGCATACATCGGAAATACGCCCTCTACTCTAGCCACCCCGTCCCTACTTCCCACCAATGCCAATTTTCCAATCTTGATCCTACATGGCTCCCTTGCATAAGTTAATACCCTCAACATGTTCTCGCATCTTTTAAGATCCCCGCCATTCACCCAACGTACCAAATCCCTTCGAATCCCTGTCAAACCTGTACCTGACCCCCGACCCCCCCCCCCCTCAAATAACTGTTTTACATACATAACATTCGCGTATGCAGGTTCATTAACCCCAGTCCACCCCGACGAGTCGGCAAATACACAACATCTCTTGCTAACCAGAGATATCGAAATACACGCTTCAATAACCTTTTCTCATCGCACTGGACTAACGGATACATACTTACCACATGCCACAACTTACCCAAAACAAAAGCACATTCGCCACGATCGCACGCTGATGCAAAGATAAGCTCCCTGCACGCAGTCCCGCCAATCGTCCTAAAACCCTATCCACAGCCTCTCTAGAATTAACCTTCCTCGCTTCCTGAATATTCCTCATATGGACGATCCCACATACCCTAATTTTGTTAACTAAAGACCAACCTTCCTCCTGACCTAAGTACCCCCGGATATAATCCCCCACACGCATAAGCATGGACTTTTCCTTATTAACCGTCATCCCCGTTGCTCTCCCGAAAGGATCCACCAATTCACCCACTTTTCGTAAATCCTGTGATCCCCTGTATAAAATCGTAGTGTCGCCCACATATCCTACGATTCCTGCGTTTTACCCCCACCTCCCCTCGCCTCTCACTCACATTTACACCCCCCCCGTACACCCCTGAAAAAAGGGGTCCTAAATTTAATGCAATCAAATTGCGACACAGGCACCCCTGTCTAAAAACCCTTTGCTTTCCAAAAATTTTCCCAACCTGCCATTTACCTGTACCTTAAACGTAGCTTGTGTACAAAAAAATTTGCCCAGTTTATTTTTTTCTTTCCCAACCTTTCCCCGCATAATTTTCCACAAACCCTTTTCCGCTCCACACAATTGTATGCCGCGTCCAGTCCGAGCCAATTTTCCCCTTGCCTTACCCTTCCCACTTTCCTCAAAAAACCCTAGTTTTATCCCTTTGACCCACACACATTGATCTCCGGGGGTACCCCCATATTCCCCTTCACCCAAACCCTTTTCTCTAACCCCTCTTAATCTATTCCTGCATTTTTGAAAAAAACTTTAGAATCCCCAAAACTTTGATGATATCGACCTACAGTTATGTATTCAGTTTCCCGACCCTTTTTGGAATCATAACCAAACACCTTTTTTTTTGTTGTCCCCCGGTCTCCACATTTTTCAATATTAAATAAAACCACTAAAAATTCACGGGGGCTTTCCCCGGTGATTTCCCAGCGTTCATACTCTCAACAGCATTCTAACCCTCCCACTTACGGTCCGTTAAATTTTCATTCGCCTTTTTTTCAAGTCACAACAACCCATTCACCATGTCTCCTATTACTTCTTTTGAAATTCCCATTTTTTTTTATTGTGCCTCACCCCTGCATCAAATGATCCCTGCCCTCAGTGGACGTAAAGAGTTGTCCCCCTACGTCGTTTCCAATTAGGTACTGGAAAGGGGATTTTGCTTTAAGGATAGGAGTAGGAGGCAAGAGTGTTTTTCCTGGGGGTGGGATGAAGGATATTGTTAGCCCTCCCCCCCCGGATGACACAGAGAGGTAATGGGGGCAATCCCCATTATCTGTCTCAGTGCTGGAGGGAAAAAGATGTTGGCAGACGTAGGGGTGAGGACGTTAGCGGTATAGGCAGCAATAGGGTAATTGAAAGGAAGGGGGGGAAACCCGTCAAGTGGCATTTCCAAAGGGGAGGAGTTGGAAATGAATGGTTGTCCGAGAAATTTGGGTCAAAGTGGCTGGACAAATAGTAAGGAAAATGCGGGAACATTCATTGAAACTGGGACCCTTTATGGCAGAAATGACATGTATGCCAGGGATGGGGTTACTTATCTATGTTGGGGGTGGGAACACTGGCCAAGCAGGGGGGAGTGTTAGGTCTTTAAACTAGGAATAGTTATTGGGATGGGTTTTTTGGGGGAAAAATGTGAAGTCTCAGGGGGAGTAAAATGAGTACTGGGGGAAATAGTAATAGGCAAAATAAGGGGATATTGGAAAGCCATGGCACTAATTGACAAGGACAGAATGGTTAGTGGAATAAAAAAAGGAGCAGGAAGGGTAAAAAGAGAGGAGGGTTTTAGGTATTTTTTACACAAATAGTGCATGCTAGGGAAAAAGTGGACGAGTTGAGACAGTTGTAGTGCAGGTAACATGATGTATTTGCCCTTACGAGACTGGTTTTAAATTTAAAAAGTCGGGACAGGCAGAATGTCACATTCAGGGTTTTAATTGTTTCCAAATAGATAGAATATCGGGAAGGGGGGGGGGGTGGATTGTATGTCCGAGATCGCTTGAACTGTTGCATAAAAACGGGTATTAAGTCTGAAGTAACACATACAGAGTCTGTTTGGATAGAATTTTCAGAGGGGCATGAAAAATTAATTTTAGGTGTGATATACCGTCCCCCAAATTTAGATAGGGACCAGGGGAGACTACTATGGGAGGAAATTGTAGGGCCACAAGGCACGATAATGTAGTAATTCTAGGAGACTTTAACTTTAGTCATATTGATTGGAATTTCTTGACTGGGAATTTAGAATCATACGACTTCTTAGAAGTAGTTCAGGATTGTTTTTTGAAGCAGTTTGTGACAGAACCTACAAGGGGTAATAACCTGCTTGACTTAGTTCTGGCAAACAATGATCCCTTGTTAATATTTAGAAGTTTCAGAGAACCTGGGTGCTAGCGACCACAAATCAATTACATTTAGAATTGAATGGAAGTATGATAGTAGGGATAAATCAGTAACAGTTCCAGATTTTCGCTTAGCAGATTACGATGGGCTTAGAGAACACTTATCATCTGTTGACTGGGTAACGAAGAGAGCTATCAGTATGACAGTTTTCTGAACACAATACATGCTGCTCAAAGAACGTTTTATCCCTTATAAAAAAATTAGATAAAATAGAAATGACCCAAAATGGATGAATAATGGGCTGAAATATTATAGGGGCATAAAAAAGGGAAATTTATGGCGTATAAAAGAGGCGGGGTCATCTATGATCAGTTATTTGACTTTAAAGAGGGACATTAAAAAGGGGATAAAAAAAAGCAAAAAGGGACTTGAAATTAAATTTGCTAGGGATTCAAAAAACTAACCAAAAGTTTTTTCCAGGTATATAAACCAAAAGTCAAGATAAGATAGGCCCCCAAAAAAAAAAACTTGGGATTTACGAAAAGAGAATGAAAATGTGCTCGATTTTAAAATTTTTTTTCTCTCGGTTTTTACACGGGAAGACATAATAATATTCGGTAATTAATTTTTATAGTGGGCCAGAAGAAGAAAATTATGAACATCACAGTACTAGTGAAATGGTTGTAAAGCGATAGCCCGACTGAAGCAAAATAAAGTCCCCGGGCCTGATGAGGTTTTTTCGGGGGTTTTAAAAGGGAAATCCCAAAATGGAAGTCTGTGAACCATTAACTAATATTTTTAATTTATCTCTTCAAACAGGTGTAGTGTCTGATATGTGGAAGATGGCTAATGTAATTCCTATTTTTAATAACAGGGGACAAGTCGTTACCCTCAAATTACCGCCCAATAAGCCTGACCTCAATTGTAGCAAATTACTAGAGTCAATTATAGCTCAAATTATAAGAAGCCATCTCGATAAGCATAGCTTGATTAATGATACTCAGCATGGATTCACAAGAGGCGGTCTTGTCTAACTAATTTATTAACTTTCTTCAGTAAAGCTTTTGAGGCTGTGAAAACGGTAAAGAATTTGATATTATTTACTTAGATTTAGTAAGGCATTTGATAGAGTTCCGCACCAAAGACTGTTGAAGAAAGTAGCAGCTCATGGCTTGGGGGAAGGGTGCTCTCGTGGATCGAATCATGGCTCACAGACAGGAAGCAGAGAGTGTCCATAAAGGGGTTAAATCCGAGTGGGATCAGTAACAAGTGCGTTCCACAGGGATCAGTCTTGGGCCCGTTGTTGTTTATAATATATATCAATGATCTTGATGAAGGAATTACTAGTTATATGAGCAAATTCGCCGATGACACGAAGATAGGTAGGATAATTGATTCAAACGTAGATGTTAGGGAACTTCAGGAGGATTTAGACAAACTCTACTCTTGGTCAGAAAAGTGGCAGATGCAGTTCAATGTAGATAAATGCAAGGTTCTGAAGCTCGGGAGTGTCCATAACCCTAGCACTTATTAGTTAAATAATGTAGAACTTAGCCATACAAAAGGACTTGGTGGTTATGGTAAGCAGCAACCTTAAACCAAGACAGCAATGCCTAAGTGTACGTAATAAGGCAAATAGATTACTGGGATTTATATCAAGAAGTGTAAGCAACAGAAGTCCAGAGGTCATACTGCAGCTTTATACATCATTAGTAAGGCCTCACCTAGATTATGCAGCTCAATTCTGATCTCCATATTACAGAATGGACATAAATTCGTTAGGAAACATTCAGCGTAGGATGACTAAATTGATACATAGCATTAGAAATCTTCCTTATGAAGAAAGATTGAAGACTCTTAAGTTACATTCACTTGTTAGGCGAAGAATGAGGGGGACCTGATCGAAGTGTATAAGTGGAAGATAGGTATTAAATAAAGGGGATATTAACAAGGTCTTGAGGATATCTCTTCAAGAGAGAACCCGCAGTAATGGATTTCAATTGGATAAGTTTAGATTTAGAAAGGACATAGGAAAGTATTGGTTTGGAAATAGGGTAGTTGATGAGTGGAACAGTCTACCTAGTTGGGTTATTGAGGCTAGGACTTTGGGTAGTTTCAAATTTAGGTTGGATAAGTACATGAGTGGGAGGGGTTGGATTTGAGTGGGACTTGCACATCGGAGCTTGTTTCTAGGGTGGCATTGAAAATTGGGTTGGTCAAATGTTTGTTAGTGAGATGAATTGTAAAGGACCTGCCTAGTATGGGCCAACAGGCCTGCTGCAGTGTTCCTCCTTTCTTATGTTCTTATGTTCTGAACACAATACATGCTGCTCAAAGAACGTTTGTCCCATGTAGGGAAATTGGATCAAATAGAAATGACCCAAAGTGGACGAATGGTGGGCTGAAATATCTACTGGGGCATGAGAAGGGAATTTGTAGGCGTATCAAAAGAGGCGAGGGTCATCTTATGAAACAGTATATTGACATTGGGGGGATATTAAGGGGGGGATAAGAGGAGCTAGGGGGGGGCTATGAAATTGGAGTTGCTGGGGATTCTGGAACTAACCCAAAAGGTTTTTTCCGGGTCTATGGAACAAAAGTCGGAGATAGGATGGGTCCCCTTAAAGATGGCTGTGGGCATCTTGCTGACAGAGAGAATGAGATGTGCTCGATTTTAAATAATTGTTTTCTCTCGGTTTTTACACGGGAAGACACTAATAGTGTTCCGGTAATTAATTTTTATAGTGGATCGGAAGAGGATAGATTGTGTAACATCAAGGTCACTAGTGGGGTGGTTGTGAGGCAGATAGACCGACTGAAGCAAAATAAGTCGCCGGGTCCTGATGAGGTTTTTTCGGGGGTTCTGGAGGAATGCAAAATGGAAGTCTGTGAACCATTGACTAGTATTTTTAGTTTATCTCTTCAAACGGGTGTGGTGTCTGGTGTGTGGAGGATGGCTGGTGTGGTTCCTATTTTTAAAGCGGGGGACGGGTCGTTACCGTCAAATTGCCGCCCAGTGGGCCTGACCTCAATTGTAGGCAAGTTGCTGGAGTCGGTTATAGCTGAGATTATGGGAAGCCATCTCGATGGGCATGGCTTGGTTAATGATACTCAGCATGGATTCACAAGAGGCCGGTCTTGTCTAACTAATTTGTTGGCTTTCTTCAGTGGAGCTTTTGGGGCTGTTGACCGCGATGGGGAATTTGATATTGTTTGCTTAGATTTTGGTAGGGCATTTGATGGAGTTCCGCACCGGGGACTGTTGAAGAGGGTGGCAGCTCGTGGCATTGGGGGAGGGGTGCTCTCGTGGATCGAGTCGTGGCTCACAGACAGGAAGAGGAGAGTGTCCATAAATGGGGTTGGGTCCGAGTGGGGATCAGTAACAAGTGGCGTTCCACAGGGATCGGTCTTGGGCCCGTTGTTGTTTGTAGTATATATCAATGATCTTGATGAGGGAGTTGCTGGTGATATGGGCAAATTCGCCGATGACACGAAGATGGGTAGGATAATTGATTCAAACGTGGATGTTGGGGAACTTCAGGAGGATTTGGACAAGCTCTGCTCTTGGTCGGAGGAGTGGCCGGTGCGGTTCAGTGTGGATAGGTGCGGGGTTCTGAAGCTCGGGAGTGTCCATAGCCCTGGCACTTGTGAGTTGGATGGTGATAAATTAGACACATATGCAACTCTTGGGTATCTTTATTGAGGAAACGTTTCGCCACACAGTGGCTTCATCAGTCCATACGAAGGAGAAACTTGAAGAACAGGAGGAGAATGAGGTAATCAGTCCCTCAACCTTGAGTCGATGTGTTCAGTCCATCAATCTTGAATAGAATACGTATTCTATTAAAGATTGATGGACTGAACACATCGACTCAAGGTTGAGGGACTGATTACCTCATTCTCCTCCTGTTCTTCAAGTTTCTCCTTCGTATGGACTGATGAAGCCACTGTGTGGCGAAACGTTTCCTCAATAAAGATACCCAAGAGTTGCATATATGTCTAATTTATCACATGTCGGTTCTCTGAACCATTCATCTACAAGAGTTGGATGGTGTAGAGCTTGGCCATGCAGATTGCGAGGGGGACTTGGGGGTTGTGGTGGGCAGCAGCCTTGGACCAGGACAGCAGTGCCTAGGCGTGCATGGTGGGGCAAGTAGATTGCTGGGATTTGTGTCGGGAGGTGTGAGCAACAGGGGTCCGGAGGTCATACTGCAGCTTTATACATCGTTGGTGGGGCCTCACCTAGATTGTGCAGCTCAGTTCTGGTCTCCATATTACAGAATGGACATGAATTCGTTGGAAAACATTCACCGTAGGATGACTGGATTAATGCATGGCATTAGAAATCTTCCTTATGAGGAGAGATTGAAGACTCTTGGCTTACATTCACTTGTTGGACCAGGGAATGAGGGGAGACCTGATCGAAGTGTATAAGTGGAAGATAGGTATTAATAAAGGGGATATTAACAAGGTCTTGAGGATATCTCTCCAAGAGAGAACCCGCAGTAATTGATTTAAATTAGATAAGTTTAGATTTAGAAAGGACATAGGAAAGTATTGGTTTGGAAATAGGGTAGTTGATGAGTGGAACAGTCTTCCTAGTTGGGTTATTGAGGCTAGGACTTTGGGTAGTTTCAAATTTAGGTTGGATAAGTACATGAGTGGGATTGGTTGGATTTGAGTGGGACTTGCACATCAGAGCTTATTTCTTGGGTAGCATTGAAAATTGGGTTGGTCAAATGTTTGTTAGTGGGATGAATTGTAAAGGACCTGCCTAGTATGGGCCAACAGGCCTGCTGCAGTATTCCTCCTTTCTTATGTTCTTATGTAAAGATACCCAAGAGTTGCACATGTGTCTAATTTATTAATACCCATCTTCCACTTATAGACTTCGATCATGTCTCCCCTCATTCTTCGTCTAACAAGTGAATGTAATTTAAGAGTCTTCAATCTTTCTTCATAAGGAAGATTTCTAATGCTATGTATTAATTTAGTCATTCTTGTTACAGATTGTTATGCAAAAATGTGGGATAGCTGGGGGCTTGAGCCTGGTCTAAGGGCAAAGGTAAAAGTTACATCTCAAGCCCAAACCGGCCACCCAGGGCTATCCCAGTCAAAACAGAAAGCGCTAAAATGGTATGTGTACTTCAAGGGGTTGGGTAACAGAGGGTTAGGAAAAAATCCCAATTAGGAAAATATATCTATTTAGTCACCATAACATAACATAGCAGAAAAACTTTAATCCTAAACGCCCAAATGAGGGTACACACAACAGCTGGCTGGAGGTTCAGCCACCATAACCACTAGGCTTCGTCAGCGTCAGGCCGTCATTACACTACAAACCTCATTTCTTATTTCCTCACTCATCCCACAGCACCCTGTCCATGTCAGAGCCTGGGTGAACATACAGGTAAGCCATATGAGAGCCTATGGCTTGAGCTGGATAAACAAAATGAGTGTACAACTACAAACTTATCGTAAATACACAGCATCTCCGACGCCAGCCTCTACACACCATGCTAACGTCACGTGACTCCCTCAAACCACCTTACTCGC
>NW_026468508.1:0-11953 GCF_026875155.1 Cherax quadricarinatus | reverse complement strand
ACAAAGGTAATGAACTCACAATTACAAAGGTAATGAATCCTGTAAAAATGGTTACTTACGTTTATACATGGCTACAATCATGAACAAATTATAGAGTAATGACCCAATTCACACTTCCCCACCCGGTCACAACTGTAATGAGTTATTGGTGCAAATATTGATTGTTGAGTCACACACACACACACACACACACACACACACCCCACACACACACACAACACCACACACACACACTTACACACACAAACACACACACACACAAACACACACAAACACACACACACACACACACACACACACACACACACACACACCACACACACACACACACCCCACACACCCCACACAACACACACACAAACACACACACACAAAACACACAAACACACACACAAAACACACACAAACACACACACAAACACACACACGCGGTAATGCTTTATTTACAGCTAGCAAAGTCAGGTATTTCCCCCAGAATGGTCTGTAAAAAACCACTGTGGATAAAATTGGGGCCATTTCTTGAACATTTCTGAGTGAGTTGTCTCTAAATTCATTAATTTTATCGCCTCCAGTACATAATGACGCAGGGTGTGACAATAGTCCATCTGGCAAAGTTTACATTTCGTTTGGTCTACATCTGTGGGGGTGTGATTAACCTACCAAAGATACTTGTAACCCAGCCGGAGCCGGGCGGTAGTGACATCCAGGAGTCGGCTTATCTTGTTGGATTCACCATAGACATGTGGCCCTCCTGCATGATAGAATGATGATAGATGGACGACTGGTGTCAGTCTCCCTGAGTCTTAAGTCAATAAAATTCAGTTGAAGTTCTTTTCGTATTATTGTTCTCAAACTATTACCTGACAAGCCAAGATTGTAATCTATTTCCATCTTCGAAAGCATACAGCTTAGCCAGTTTATCATTTTCTGTCATGCATCCGAAGACCAATGTGAGAGGGAAAATCCACAGCATGTGCACTCTGACTCCACTGTCCACAATCTTACCATACCTATGTCTGGCTTCTGACACAAGCATGCCACAATTTATACTTTAGGCGTCGAGAGCATTTATGGATGACAGAGAATCAGTTACAATTAAACTGTCAATCTTAGATACGTAGATGCATTTCAGTGCAAGGAGTATGGCAAACAGTTCTGTCTGAAGGGTAGAGGCCCAATTATTAATGCGTGCTCCAATTTCTTTAAGAGAACCATCACTTCCGTACGACAACAGCAGCACTACCAGCTGCACCAGTGGATTGGTGAACAGAACCATCAACGTAAATAATTTGCGAGTGTGTGTGCTGTGTGACTAAGTTATCAATACAGCTTAAGGCATCATGTTTGGCTTTAAGGCGAAGTTTTGGTTGTGTTTTAAGAAGTAGTTTGGGGGGAAATGGAGGAATGGTAGTTTGGAATGGGGTAATATCCCATGGAGCGGAGAAGTGCCGCTGTTGCCTTACTTAACATAGATCATGTATCTGATTCATGCGGAGGTCGGTACCAGTTTTTTTCGATCCATCTGGAGGGTGTTCACCAGTGCTGAGGAAAGTTTGGAGGGCTTCTGAGCAGGGGTTTGAATGGGCTTGCCTGAGCATATTAACTCCAATTAGGATATTTCTTTCAGTAACACGATCTCTGATGCTTGGGATATCAAGTTCTTTTTGCATATTTAAAATTTTGGCAGTGCGAGGGCATCCTAGGATGATCCTCATTGCTTTGTTCTGCATTTTTTCCAGCCCTCCAAGCTTCCAGTCAGACACAAGAGCAAGTAGTGGCGCAGCATAATCAACCAATGATCTAATATAAGCAAGGTACATCATTTTCACAATTTTAACATTAGCACCATACCTGGGGTGAAACCCCGCCACAACTCCCAAGTGCTCTTAGTCTTTCTTTGTATTGGCGACAAAGTCTCGTTACAACAGGTCCAAGCAGTGGAACCTCAAAGCCTAGATACCTGTATCTGGTTACATATTCTAGAAGAGAACCATCTTGCAACTGGGTCTGACGAACTGTGCCTCTCTGTCGAGGAGGACGCCTATTGAGTATCTTTGTTTTATCAGTAAAGATTATCAACCCCAGGTCCTGACACGAGGCTAGTGCATGATTTAGGATGTTTTGGGTGTTGGAGAATCCGGTGGTGTGAATCATTATATCATCAGCAAAACTAATCATATAATGATGGGACTGGCTAGGCATAGCATTAAGTAAGGCATTAATTAGAATACTGAATAGAGTGGTACTGAGCACACCTCTCTGTGGGGTTGCTAATTCAAAGTTTTTAGTTACACTTCTATGTCCCTGGAACAACACAGACGACTTTCTGTTGGACAGGTAGCCTTTAATCCAGCGGAGAAGCCATCCTCCAACATCCATTCTGGCAAGTTCACTAATGATTACATGTCGGTTGGCTACATCGAAAGCAGATCTAAGGTCAAGGAAGGTAGTGTATGTGCTGTCAGTGTGCAGAGTTAGAAAGGTGGTAATGCAATGATGCACGCTCCTTCCATGCATGAAACCATGCAACCGGGGAGACAAAAATTGTTTGATTCTGTACATGAGACGATTAAGAATCATCCTCTCAAATGTTTTACACAAGCAGCTAGTAAGAGATATTGAGCGAAATGCATTTTGTTGATTGGGCTTAGGAATTGGAATGATGAGGCTGTTGGTCCAAGATTGAGGGAGCTTCCCAGTTACATAGCTCATGTTATATAATTCAAGTAATGGATTGCCTGGTACTCGACACAGCAATCTGAGTATGTTGGAAGTAATACCATCCTCACCAGGCGACGTGGAGTTGCCCTTAGTTAGTGCCGCATCAAGTTCATAATTAGTGAAGG
This sequence comes from Cherax quadricarinatus, assembly GCF_026875155.1. Taxonomy (NCBI): domain Eukaryota; kingdom Metazoa; phylum Arthropoda; class Malacostraca; order Decapoda; family Parastacidae; genus Cherax; species Cherax quadricarinatus. Next base: position 9,107 of record NW_026468508.1, on the reverse strand, counting down.
GAATGTTGCAGTCATCTTCCTTGCTGAGCATAAAGCAAACAAGTCTCTCCCTTGCATCATATCTGCCATTTAATTTCGACTGTGTGGTTCTGGGAAGTTTGTCATAGCTAGATGTAGCAGCCCAAGCACTGACTAACTCATTCACCTTATGTAAGTGATGAGGGTGCGCGATATGCCCAGTTCTGTTACCCTTAATTCTATTTATGTCCCTCCATGCCCGGCTAAGTGGGGTGTGAGCATTGAGACCATTGACAAATTGTTCCCAATCTGTTTGCCGCAGCTCTGTCATACGCTCTCTGGCAGCAGCAAGGGCAGTTTTGAAAGAGGCTCAGCATTCCGGGGGTACATTGTTTCTATAGCTAGGCCTATCTGCCAGCAGTACGTTTCAATGTTTCGAAGTTTAGGATCATTGAAATTTAGGTATGGTTTTTATAAGAGGTATGATTATTATGGAAGTTAGATGGGTTTACATTACCATGAGGTTTCTGTGGCGGTTCTAAGTAGTTCTGAATACTGCTCAAAAAAGTCATTGTTAAAGGTCTCAACAGAGGAACACTCATGGGAAATTTAAATACCAGTCAGTCACCATGTGCAACAAAGAATAATGCTGATCAGGGAAAAATTAAAAACGTTTCCGTTTGAATATCCCACCAGGAAGGATAGTATTACCATAATCTAGTGAGGTTAGTCTAGGGAAATGATCAGACGCTATATCTGTTACAATGGAAGACTCACAGCTGGCAGAAATAATGTTGAAGCCAAGATAAAAGATAAAGGACACCCCCATAGAAATGTGGGGTTCAAGCCACCTACAATTTCCCACATTATCACGATTTGTTTAAGAGTGACAACAGTTGACCCCCCTTTACAAATTCCAAATTGTGATTTTTCCAAAAGCTTTGTGTCTTGCTTATAATCACCAAAATAAAGTTTTTTCAGACTGAGCACAATTTTGGGAGCCCCAAGTAATTAAACTTATCAGCAGGAGCATCCCAAGTAAAATATTTGAAGCGAGTTCCCATATAAACCCCTAACCCCGGGAATACTGAACCCCCTCTTTTTTTCCTTTTGGCAAGAAGTTGAGGGGAAAGTGATTTTTTAATAATAAAAACACAAGATTTTAGATTTGGGGTTTTATATCCAACAAATGGGGGTAATTTGGGGGTTTGGGGAATTTCAGGGACCTGCACCCCTTTAGACACACAACATCAAGGGTTTCAGGGGTTCTTTAAATGATGAAGGTCGGGAATTTCTTTTTCTAAGTAAAGCAAAAATTCCAGCTTAATTTTAGAAAGTTTAAAAGGGAGTTTAGACCTTTTTAAAATAGCCCTTTGGGATTTTGTTGAGTTTTTTTAAAGCATAATGAAAAAATTGTTCATAAAAAATAGAAGGGTTTAACAATGCCCCGCAGTGTTCCCCCTTTTTTAAGTGCACTTTCCTTTTGAAAGGCCCGTGGGAGCCCTTTGTTTACCAGAGCACGACGCTTTTTCCTGTGTAAATTAGGGATGGGTTGACCCCATCACTCACATTCCCTCCTCCCCCTAACATTAAAACGCAACACTATAACTGTCATCCCCCAACACCACTACCAACATTGTGTTCATTACATTTACAAAAAGTATTGTATTCAACATTAATGCAATGTGGTTAACCAATTCACCCTGCCCCCCACCTTATATTTCACTCATGACTATAACTAACATTATAACAACCCCCTGCCCTCCCTCACAAATCTGCACCACCACTTATATTACGTTCATAACTATTACTAACATCATAGACACCATTGCCCTCATCATGATGCTCACTATAGTTATCAACACAACTATTGAATTCGTCATTACTGTAATTAAGGACACCACCACTACCACCACCACCTTGTTCAGCAGCCTTACACTCGCTTTCGGAAATTGTGATACTCTTATTATTGGTACACTCTACACATATTTCCTTGTGCTGCTCAAGTTGTTGTTTCAGGAGAAATTGTTGTGTTTCCAGTATCCTTATGTGCGACATCAGGTTGTATACCACAGGAGCAAGACTTGGAACATCTGGAGACGTGAAGCCCCGGTCAGCTGAGCTCCTTGGCTGACTGTCAGCTGACTCAGCTAGGCTGGTATTGACAGCCAACGTGATGGAGCTCTGTTGACGTGCTCCCTAGGTGAGGTGCTCAACCCCATTGTCTGAGGGCAGGCATGAGCCAGTATTCAGACTCGAGGTACCTGGTAGTCCTGGGGGGTCATAATGAGGGGTACAGGGTGAGGTGCGGGTGGCTGTGATGTGGGCAGCCCTCACACTGCAGTCAGTATGAGCTGCTGTAACTCCTGAGGTCTTACAATTGATACATTGTTTAGCAACAGTCTGTTGATGTTTGATCATATCATAACACGTTTCAGAAGGATGAGCGTTGGCACACACTGCACACCAGTGTGACTTAGATGGGCATTTCCTGGCAATGTGGCCCCAACGTTGACACTTATAACATCGACGTTGAGGAGGTCTGTACAATGCAATGTTATAGCGTCTGTTGAGGGCTGCACGGGAGTGAATACAGCGTGGCAGAGTCCCCTGGCCAGTCCACTCAGCTAATATCAGATCGTTGGAAAGTCGACGAGGGCTTGCAACTTGTGCTCTGACGCCAAATATTGAGGATTCAAGTGCTTGTTGACGTTGTAGACAACAATAAGCACTTTAGGTGCTCTTGGTGGGGCAGCTCGGAGTTTGATGTTGGCATATTCGTGAGTGAGAAGTTTGTCTATAAATACTGAATCATTAGGCACAAAGACGTAGTTATCCTCATCGTGGACAAACTTGATCGTTTTCTCTAGGTAGTCTACATTGGCTTCGAAAAACCAGTTACACTTGGTCTCTTGATCAGTGTTGTTAGGGAAATCTACCCTGACAGCTCTGGAAGCCTCGTTCTTTTTTTCCGAGCCTGTTTACTAAAATATGTTTCAAATCTGCCTTCACCATCATCTACGTCAACACCATCAGGTATACTCATAACTGACATTAGTTTCACACTGGTGATGGGTTACAGGATACTGGTGAATAGAAAGGACAAGGAAGGTATATTCACCTCGCTAGACACAGGCAATATGGGATTCAGAACAGATGTAACTGCAGTGTAACTTGGCCTTCAAACTGGCTGGCTTGGAGTGCTGTTTAGCCTGGATCAGCTAAATCCGCTCTTATCCCATATGTAGATAATGGCGACGAGTTAAAGGATACCGGTGAATAGGAAAGTCGAGGAAGGGACATTCACCTCACTAGACACACGCAGTATGGGTGTAAGTGGCATGCGGGTCTTATAGTGCCATTTTCAAGGTCACCCAGCAGGCCAGACATTCCTCACTCATTTTAAGCCTACGTAGGTACTGATGGTCGCACAATGTCCTAAGTCAGTGAAATCCACTCGTGCAAATAGTTACAACAAACCTGCAGCACTTAACACTTCTAGCACACGTATGACAGACGAATGTTCACTCTGTGCACAAGCAAATCAGCACAAACTTACTATGTTTATAGGTGAACCTCTGACATGTCCCACTTAAAAAGTCAGTACTGCAATGCTCGTTAAATTGTTCTTAACTAAGCCACTACAGGAAACACTGGTATGCCAGCAGCACTGTAGAAGATATACGTAGACATGCTGGGGGTTCGGACAGCTGTAACTGCAGGCTACCTTAGCTTGTCCTGGCTAGCTTGGAGTGCTGCATTCAAGCCTGCTTGAATGTGCTTGCTAAGCCCGTGTCAACCTCTTGGATATTTGCTTGTAGCAAGCAGGTAGGCACACAGGAGACACATTCGTAAGATGAGTGGAGTGCGGCACAGAGAACTGACACGAGCACTTAAGCACTTATGTGGTCTGGCAAAAACCGTCTCTAGACCATAAGTAAATAGAAGCAAATGGCTGAGTTCCAAATCGAGGAAGGAGGGGAGGCAAGCGAGGCCGAGTGAAGGTAGGCCTCCTATACCCACTTCAAATCAACATGTTTGTTTCACTAGGTATATCACTAGTCACAGTTCACACATAAGAGTTCCAGCAGCAATTCACCTGCGCTCCAACGATATTTGGTGCATGATGAGTTATCAGTCGCATGAGATAAGCAATTCTGATATACACATGTCCTCTCCCCTCAACCGACGCCGCCATACACCACCCATGCTCATCTCACACCACCATACACCACTACTGCATGTGCAGTGCGGGTGTGCAGTTTTATGTGTCCTAATATGTGGTCTTATTCATGAAGTGTGTGTCTAGACCACTGTGTGGTCTGACGCCAGACTATTGGTAACACCCTTGTGTTACATGTCACCCTGTTCGATGATTGACATTAGTCAGCCCAGTCATCAGATTACGAGCATCTGAGCCCCCATGTACAGAAAGCTACACACAAATAACCGGCACATAGAAGAGAGGAGCTTACGACGACGTGTCGGTCCGACTTGGACCATTTACAAAGTCACATTAACAAGAAGTGGAGCAGGGCGGTTGCATATAGGCAGGAAGAGGTAGTGGTGGTAGTAGTAGTAGTCGTAGTAGTAGTAGTAGTAGTAGTAGTAGTAGTAGTAGTAGTAGTAGTAGTAGTAGTAGTAGTAGTATTAGTGAAAGTAGTAGTAGTAGTGGCAGTGGTAGTAGTAGTAGTGGGGAATTAAGGAGGAGGAGCAAGTCACGGTATTGTGCCCTTTTTTGTTATTTATGTACAGAAAGTTATTGTGCTCGCCGTTTGTAGATGCCATGCTTGAGTAGTACCTGCTACGACTCCCCGTTTAGACTCATTTCACTCCACCTCCTGACCGTCAGAATGAAGTTATATGTAGAAAACCAGTCTGAGGACGCTAAGACTAACATTCTGCTTTGGCTTAATCTCAGTCAAGAGGGTGACATCGTCAAGCCCTGTACAGTAGCCCTGTAGGCAGGTGACTGACTCATGTCACAGCTTCAGTGAGTAGCATGCACAAGTATGATGTCACTCTGACTGCTAGCCCACTCACTTTAGTTATGGTGCATGCTACTATGACACCCAGGTATGTCACCTGAGTCATCTCTGCTACGACTCACTCCACTCTCGCTGGGAATGACAGCCTCAGCAACAGTATCAGTCGAGAAATGTCCTCCTTAGTCGCTTGCCAGAAGTCCTGCTCAACTACCGAGTAATGACGATGCCTTACTTGAGAGCACCAGCAGGTTCTACCCCAGGTTGAGTGAACCCTGCAGCGACTACTCCACTATGACTGCTTCACCAATTCTAGATGAAACTGTATCCCATTACGTCATAGCTCAGCCACTGCAATATCTCCTGTGTTGCAGTATCTATCCAGACGCAGGAAGGCGTGCAGTGATGCCACCGAAAATCACTGCCTTGTTAAGTCAGGTGACCTAGCAGGCCACTTGGCCAGCGGACCAAACTGTGTGTGACTTCTTTCCTTGGGGGTACGTGGGGGTACACAGTTTACGTACCACCACTACTTGCAACCTTAGAGGAGCTTAAAATTTCGATCACTGAAGCAGTTTGCATGATAACTCCAGATATGCTGCCGAGGGCCTGGACTAAACTGGATTATCGCATCGACGTTTGCCAAGTAACCAGAGGGGCACATATTGAGTACCTTGAGTGTTGCTCTGTACCACATGAAACTGAATGAAATCCTGCAGCTGAACCTACTAACTGTGAAAGTTTATTACAATAAAGTTAAATGTTATACCTGTTTGACATCAGGGAGTGTTTTTGTCGACACCCTGTACATACAACTGAGGAAGAAGTGAAGAGGCTGCTAAGCGAGCTAGATACCTCAAAGGCGATGGAGCCGGATAACATCTATCCATGAGTATTGAGAGAGGGAGCAGAGGCGCTGTATGTATCACTAACAACAATCTTCAACACATCTATCGAAACAGGGCGACTACCTGAGGTATGGAAGACAGCAAATGGAGTCCCAATTTTTAGAAAAGGAGACAGATAGGAAGCATTAAACTACAGACCAGTTTACTGACATGTATAGTATGCAAAATCAAGAGAAGATTATCAGGAGAAGAGTGGTGGAACACCTAGAAAGGAATGAGCTTATCAATGTTAGCCAACACGTTTTCAGGGATGGGAAATCCTGTGTCACAAACCTGCTGGAGCTCTATGACAGGGTGACAACAGTAACACAACAGAGACAAGGTATTTAGATTGTGTTTTCCTGTACCGTAAGAAGGCGTTTGACACAGTTCCACACAAGAAATTAGTGCAAAAGCTGGAGGACAAGGCAAGGATAACAGGGAAATCACTGCAGTGGATTGGAGAATATATTTCAGGAAAGCAACAGAGAGTCATGGTACGTGGCGAGGTGTCGAGTGGGTCCCTATGACAAGCGGAGTTACACAGGGGTCAGTCCTTGGACTGGTGCTGTTTCTGGTATTTGTGAGCGACATGAGAGGAGTAGACTCAGATGTGTCCCTGTTTGCAGATGAAGTGAAGTTGATGAGAAGAATTCAACTGGACGAGGACCAGGGAGAAGTACAAAGGGATCTTGACAGGTTGCAGGTCTGGTCCAGCAACTGGCTCCTGAAGTTCAACCCCACCAAGTGCAAAGTCATGAAGATTGGGGAAAGGCAAAGAAGATCGCAGACGGAGTACATCCTAGGGGACCAGTGACTACAAGCCTCACTCAAGGAAAGAGATCTTGGTTTGAGTATAACACCGTCCACATCTCCCGAGGCGCACATCAACCAAATAACTGCTGCAGCATATGGGCGCCTAGCAAGCCTAAGAACAGCATTCGGACATCTCAATAATTAATTGTTCAGGACACTGTACACTCTGTATGTGTACTGGGTCCTGAACAATTCCTTATTGGAGCATGCAGCACCAGTTTGGAAACCACACCTAGCCAAGCACATAAGGAAACTAGAGAAAGTGCAAAAGTTTGGAACAAGACTAGTCCTGGAGCTTAAGAGCATGTCCTACGAGGAGAGGTTAAGGGAAATCGACCTGACTACACTCGAGGACTGGACAGATATGGAAGATATGAAAATGACATATACAATACTGAGAGGAATCCTGTATGTTCTGACTTCTCAAACGATTTTTATGTCAATGCACCACGCCCGTGCCTGGGCTAGGAAAGAAATATGACTTGTGAACCAGGCTGCCCAGTCTATGTGGCATTTGTGTGGCCGAGTGGGCTAGAGTGCTGCCTGGGAATTCTGACCGTCCCCAGTAGCAGTTTCGAATCCTGCTGACTGCGATCTTTCTTTGGGTGTTTTTGTATATATATATTTATATATATATATATTATATATATATATATATATATATAAATCAAAAGAAGGTAAGAGCTGGACTATTACGTCAATTTTTAAAATTTGTAATATATCCTACTCTCAAACTTTAACTGGAAAAAAATCTTTTAATTTTTTTTTTTTGTTTTGGTTCAATCAATGGTCCATATTAATATTCAGAGAGCTATAGAAAAGCCTGGATAACTAAAATGAAAATGATACAACCTCTTGTTACAAAACCAGAAAACCGCAGCTAAGTTTGGAAACCCAATTAGTTAACCCCTCTAGATTGTCCCTGTCGTCACTAAACCTGGTGTCAGTACACTTAAAACCCCTTTCAGTACACCCCAAAACCTAGGTCAGTACACTCATAACCTATATTGCGCCCCAAAAGGGGCAAAATGCATAAAATGTTTTACCTTTTCATATAATTTTATATTGCTTTTTTTGGATAATAGTAATTTTTAAAATTATAGTGCTTTTATTTTTTGACTTAGTTATGTTTTAGGTAGGATGTATCATTTTTTTTAATATTATTCAGTGCCATAGTTCAAGTCTTGATTGTCAAACAAATATAATTATCGCCGCCAGGGCTCGTTTCCCCTGCCGGTTTCTGGGGGTGTTGTGGGCAACGCGCATGGGTTTTCAGTGATCAAGGGGGGGATATCAACCTCAGGGGAGTAGTCTTCTGGGCTCCAGTTTTGGCTGTTGGACGTTCTTCGAACAGATGTGCCTGCTCTCCTTTTTTGGCCCTTGTTGGAAGATCGTCTCGTCCCCTTTTTGTTGTTGTTCTCGTTAAAACCTGTTCAAGGAAGCCAGAATTTGTGATTTTTGACGTTTTGAGGTTGTGTGTCGTATGGGTCTTTAGAAACTCAGGTCCCGAGCTTAGCTTCTGACCAATTTGTTGGGATTGTGCACGTCCCCTCGGGGTATTTCTTATGCTGAAACTTAATTCAAAAATGGGGGTTTTGTGACTTTTTGGGGTCTGCAGTGGTACCTACAGTGCGTTAATTTATCTCCTTTTTTCCTGATTCTGTGTCATGTTGCTTGTTTTAATTTCTGTTTGGGGTTTCAGCTTTTATGTTTAAGCAAGTGTTTGTTTGCCGGGGGGGGTCAAGAAGTTAGTTTATGTAAGGGCTTTGTTATCACTGGTTAAGCTAGTGATTCTTGGACATAGCGAACTCTTAGGCATTACACACTTTACCAAACTTACTTGTATATATTTTTTTAAAAGTTTTAAATTAACAAAGTACCGAGGTACTTATAACCAAAAGATGTGTATGTGCCTTTAGCAATACTACTGTACAAGGAGAAGTGATTATTATTTTGTTTATTTTGATTTAAATTTTGATAATGTAGCCTAGACAATTTTTTTTATTAATAAATTTTTAAATTTTTAATTTCTTTAGTTTAAAACCATATTTTTAATCCTGAAGCCTATTGAATTTTACTAAATTTAATGGATAATTTGGGCCAAAGGTTTTGATACTTGTTACAAAAACCCCAAAAGGCGGGGTTAGAAAGGGGAAACTTTTGTTTCACTGGGATCTCTTTGCTTTTTGAAAAACGCGTTTTTTTGAACAACCCGGTTCGTAAACTATAACCCGATGTAGTAAATCAAACCCGGGTTCGTCACTCCAAAACCTAGTGTAAGTACAGGCTAACCTGGTTCATACACTCACAACCTAGTGTAAGACAGGGGTAAGGGGTCAGACACTCACAACCTAAAATAATCAGGAAACCTGGGGTCATACCCCACAAACCCGTGTAAGTCGGATAACCTGGGGGTCGACACCACAACCTGTGTAGTCGGGGCTAAAATGGGTTTTCAATA
>NW_026468507.1:7500-13140 GCF_026875155.1 Cherax quadricarinatus | reverse complement strand
CCCCCCCCCCTTCTCCCCCTTTATCTTTCCTCTGATTGGACCCCTGGTGGGAAGTTTCATTTTAGTCCCGTGATTTTTTCTTTCTGTAACTGCTAGAGTCTGGGACTTCTATTGATTGTTTCTTGCCATTCCTCATATTTATTCGTTAATCCATCTGCATTTGTGTACCAAACCTTCAAAACTGTTCTAATACTGAAACTGTGGTCCTGGGGGAATACTGGGGTTGGGAGAGCAAGGAGCCCTGGTGGGGGTCCGGGGGGGGGGTTTGCAGTGGAAGTGGAGGAAAAAGCTCCCACAGAGGGTTGCTGTAGGGTAAGGTTTGTGGTGTGGGGGTGGGAAAACAGAGGGATGGGTGTGTGATGGTTGGTTTGGATGTTCAGTTCCCTTTGGGGGGTTTGTCGTGGCTGGAGTCCTTCTGCAGGTGTTTTTGGGGGGTGTGCTTGTCCTTCCACCTGTTTCTGGGTTATTCTGCTCTCTTTTTTCATTTCCTCCCATTCCTCCTTTCGTTTTTTGCACTCTCTCTTTCAGTATCATCCTTTCCCTCCTGTATTCTTTTCTCGATTGAGGTTACACACTCATGAACTCCTGTTTGCCTCTCAGCATGCTTTCTCCTGCAGGATCATGGTTCGGGTTGATTCTGCCTTAAAAATTACTTTGAGAGGCCGATTCCTTTTCTTTGTGAACCACCCGGATTCTCCGAAAATTTGCCACTGGGTCATGTCTCCCTCGCCTATCACCTTCATGATGCCTTCAATCGCTTTTTTCTTCTCCTGCTTTCTTTCCTCATAAGTTTCCCCTTTAGCTTCATCTAGCCCATAGTCAAAAACTGATCTCTCCCTTTCCACCTCCCACTGGACTCCCATTGTATCCTCTGAGGTGTTTTAGTTCCTTCCCCTGGAGTGTTCCTTCCTTCAGTCCCTTTCCTAGCTTTGGCCCCTATGCTCATTGGTTTGTCCTTCCTGCTCACCTGTCCTGGCCCCCACAAGTGTCTGGTAAGGTCCTGCACATGTCCTAGTTCCTTCAATGTCTTCAACCTCTCATTCTGTCCTAGTGTGCTCCCTGTCTTTGTTTTGGCCTCTTGTGGGTTTGACAGACCTACGCATTTCAGTTTAGCTTCCATGCTCCCTTCAGGACCCGTTTTTGTCTGTGTCTGATGTGGGACATTGTGTGCTACTTCTGTAATATCTTTGTCTTAGGCTGTTTCAGATGTCTCAGCTCCATTTCTAATCTCTGTATCTCGGCTTCTGCTACGTGGCATGTTGCCTCCATCTTCTGGATTCTGCTGCTTATCCTCTCCTTCATCTTCTTGTAAGCTCATCTAGCCGCTTCCCAGTCTTCTCCCTATTTTTTGAGCTCTGCCTCCCCATCCTTTCCCTCCCAGATTTGTCCTTTGGGCCTTTGTTTCATTCCTATTTCTAGGTTGCCCCCATTGCTCCACATGAAGGAAGGGGGAGGGGAGATGGTTAGGGGGAGTGAGGAATGGATGGTTATGGGGAGGGGAGGATGGTATATATGAGGGAGAGAGGTGGTTTGGGGGGCAGGGGAGTTGTGTTAGATGTTTGGGGGAGGGGAATTAGATGCTTGGGGAGGGGTAGGTGGTACTAGGGGGAGGGGGGAAGGTGGTTAGGGGAAGGTGGTGTAGGTTTTGTGTCAAGTGTATTAATGTGCTTGTGTTGTGTGCTTGTGTATGTGTGATTGTGTATGGTGTGTGCATGTGTGGGTAGAGAGAAGGATGGAATTAGGGAGGAAGGGGGGAGGGGAAGAGAAGGATGAGTGACCCGTAGAAGCGGGGGAGGTGTGTGTAGGTGTGATGGGATTAGAACGGGGTGAGTGAACGTGAGAAGGCTGAGGATAGAGTGACCGCCTGATAATGGGGTCCTTACGGGTTGTGTGTGCGTGTTGTGCGTGTGTGTGCGTGGGGGTTTTGCGTGTGTGTGTGTGTATGTGTGTGTATGTATATGTGTGTGTGTACTCACCTAGTAAGGTGTGTGTGTATGTGTGTATGTATGTATGTGTGTGTGTGTGTTGTGTGTGTGTGTTGTGTGTGTGTGTGTGTGTGTGTGTGTTTTGTGTGTGAGTGTTTTGTGTTGTGTGTGTTTTGTGTGTGTGTGTGTGTGTGTGTGTGTGTGTGGTATTTGGTGGAGGGGGTAGGGGAGGGGTTGTTGTGGTTGAAAGATCTGTTATACCTCTCATTGTGTAAACTCAAATTTAGTCCCAGTTGTTTTTCCTAGTAATGCTACTCTCTCCACTTATTGCCCTTTTTGGATTTAAGTATCAGTTACTGCTGGTTTTATCCTATTCCTTGTTCACATTGAGAGAGGATTCCTACCTCCTAAGTATTCATACTGCTAATAACTACCGGTAGTAATACTACGTTACCCCTCGCTCGTCTGCTCTACACCTCACACTCTCGTCAACACTATCTTCACCTTATCTATGCTATTTCTACCCTAATTCTGGTAATAGCTTGCAGGAGTGAGTGATCAGTATCTAACAGTGATGCAGAGACCAGAATCTGACAACTTGCAACCACAATAGGTGAGTAATACTTGCGCTGGCAGCGGTGCGGTGACAAGTTGCCAGATGCTGATGATGTAGTCGTCGTACATAGGCCTTCTATCACTATTTTGGAGATCCTTCACCCGTGATGTTTATAACCATATATGCTCATACATCCCGCGTTCCTCACGTGATTTCACTTTTCACATATGATATTATACATTTCACATTATATACACTTCACTTTATTTGAATAATGGCACGCCACTTGTTGTGACGTCACTGCTTCAGCAGGCCTACTCTGCCACTTTCCCTTATTATATGCTTTATTTTTCCTTTCTCCTTTTGCTTATTAACGTTTTCCCTCTCACTGTATGGTGCCCCATATTTCACTTGTTATCCAAACGCTGGTAATTCTTGAACACCCGCTTCCACACTCACTTTGATATTTGTATATTTGAATCTGTGTGGCAACAGGTGCCTACTGCCACTAACGGTTTGGCACTTTGAAATATTAATGATTTCAGACTTCGTCTCGACTTTTTTTTTAACTAATAACTTTAGTTATCACTCGTAGGATTGTTCACTGACGTTGTCACTACCACTGATTACTGCTAGCAGTGTGTGTGTGTGTGTGTGTGTGTGTGTGTGTACTCACCTAGTTGAGGTTGCGGGGGTCGAGTCCGAGCTCCTGGCCCCGTGTGTACTCACCTATTTGTACTCACCTATTTGTGGTTGCAGGGGTCGAGTCACAGCTCCTGGCCCCGCCTCTTCGCTGATTGCTACTAGGTCCTCTCTCTCCCTGCCCCATGAGCTCTATCATACCTCGCCTTAAAACTATGTATGGTTCCTGCCTCCACCACATCACTTTCTAGGCTATTCCCACGGCCTGACTTTCTCTATGACTGAAGAAATACTTCCTAACATCCCTTTTATTTTATCTGAGTCTTCAAAATTCCAATTGTGACCTCTTGTGTCTGTGTCCCATCTCTGGAACATCCCCTCTTTGTCCACCTCGTCTATTCGCGCAGTATTTTATATGTCGTTATCATGTCTCCCTGACCCTCCTGGCCTCCAGTGTCGTCAGGCCGAAATTTTCCCCCAACCTTTCTTTATAGGACAATCCCCGTAGCCCCTGGACCTAGTCTTGTTGCAAACCTTTGCAAATTTCTCTAATTTCTTGACGTGCTTGACTAGGTGTGGATTCCAAACTGGTGCTGCATAAATCCAGTATGGGCTGACGTAGATGGTGTACAGAGTCTTAAACGAATCCTTACTGAGGTTCGGAACGCTATCCGTAGGTTTGCCAGGCGCCCGTATGCTGCAGCAGTTATCTGATTTATGTGCGCCTCAGGAGATATGCTCGGTGTTATACTCACCCCAGATCTTTTTCCTTTAGTGAGGTTTGCAGTTTTTTGGCCATCTAAACTATATTGTGTCTTTCGGTCTTCTTTGCCCTTCCCAATCTTCATGACTTTGCATTTGGGAGGGTAAATTCAAGGAGCCAGTTTCTGGACCAGGCTTGTAGCCTGTCCAGATTCTTTGTAGTCCTGCCCGATCCTCGTCCGATTCGATTCTTCTCATTAACTTCACATCGTCTGCAAACAAGGACACTTCTGAGTATATCCTTCCGTTATGTCGTTCACGTATACCAAGAACAGCACAGGTCCTAGGACTGACCCCTGTGGAAACCCCGCTTGTCACAGGCGCCCACTCTGAACACCTCGTCGCGTACCATGACTCGTTGTTTCCTCCCTGTCTGGTATTCTCTGATCCAATTGCTGGGCCTTTCCTGTTATGTGTGCCTGGTCCTCTAGCTTTTGCAGTAACCTCTTGTGAGGAACTGTGTCCGAAAGCCTTCTTGCGGTCCCACAAAATACGCAGTCGATCCACCCCTCTTCTCTCTTGTCTTACTTCTGTCACCTTGTCATAAAACTCTAGTAGGTTTGTGACACAGGATTTTCCTTTCCTGAAACCATGTGGTTGTCAATTATACACTTGTATCTTTCCAGGTGCCCACCACTCTCCTTCCTGATGATCTTCTCCATGACCATGCATACTATACTCGTTAGGATCAGGTCTGTAGTTTAGTGCCTCCATTGTCTGTCTCCCTTTTTAAAAATTGGGACTACATTTGCAATTTTCCATAACCTCAGGGAGTTGCCCAGTTTTCAAAATGATGTGTTGAAGATCTTTGTTAATGGCCTCACCACAATATCTCGCTCCCTCTTTTAAGGACCCATGGAGATATGTTTTGTCTGGTCCCACGCCTTTGAGGTGTCAAGTTCGCATAGCAGCTTCTATCACCTCCTCCTAGGTTATATGTACCTCTTCCAGCACTTGCTGGTGTGACCCCCTTGTCTGATTTCTTGGAGTCTACTGGTTTTCCCACTGTAAATACCTCTTTAATCTTTGTTGAGCTCCTGGCATACCTCTCGGTCGTTTCTGTGAATTTCCCCATCACTTCCTCAGTCTGATTAACTGCGTCCTTGACTGTTGTTTTCCTCCTGATGTGGCAGTACAACAGCTTGGGTCAGTCTTTACTTTTGATGCTATGTCATTTTCATATTGTCTCTGAGCCTCCCTTCTTATCTGTGCATATTCGTTTCTGGCTCTTCGGCTTGATTTCTCTATTCTCCTGAGTTCTCTGCTTTGTTCCTTTTTCCATTCTCTATTAGTACACCTAGTTTTGCCTCCCTAACCTTTGGCGTGAACCAAGGACTCGTTCTGTTCTTCCATTATTCTGTTTCCCTTGGGAACAAACCTTCTCCTCTGCTCCTGCTTTTTGTTGCTACCATAGTCCATCTTTTTTGTACTGGGTTTCCTGTCAGTTCCCTCTCCCACTGAATTCCTTGAAGAAGTTTATCATGCCTGTGTAGTTCCCCCTTGTAGTTTGGTTTTTTCCCAGCCTATTCCTGCTACTCTCTCCATGGAGCTCAACTATGTAGTCGAAGCAATGAACTACATGATCACTAGCTCCCAGGGGCCTTTCATCATGATACCCTCGATGTCCTAACTACCATGGTGAATACAAGGTCCAACCTTGCTGGTTCATACTCTCCTCTTCTCTGGTAGTGTCCAACATGTTGATGCATGAGGTTCTCCCAGTACCACATCCAATCATATTGGCTCTCCATTTTC
>NW_026468507.1:0-2500 GCF_026875155.1 Cherax quadricarinatus | reverse complement strand
TCTAGTAGGTTTGTGACACAGGATGTGCCTTCCATGAATCCGTGCTGGCTGTCGTTTATAATCTTGTTCCGCTCCAGGTGCTCTACCACTCACCTCCTGATAATCTTTTCCTAGACTTTGCATACTATACATGTCAGTGATACTGGTCTATAATTTAGTGCTTCATTTCTGTCTCCCTTCTTAAAGATGGGGACTACATTTGCCTTCTTCCATACTTCAGGTAGTTGCCCAGTTTCAAGGGAAGTGTTGAAGATTTTGGTTAGTGGCACACGTAGTATCCCTGCTCCCTCTCTAAGGACCCACGGAGAGATGTTGTCCGGTCCCACCGCCTTTGAGGTATCAAGGTCACTTAGGAGCTTCTCCACCTCCTCCTCAGTTGTGTGTAATTCATCCAACACTTGTTGGTATATCCCTTGTTGCTGTATGCCACTGTTTTGTCTTCCCATTTTCCCTTCAGCCTCCGCTGTAAATACTTCCTGAAATCTCATGCTGAGCTCCTCACATACCTCCTGGTCGTTTCTTGTGAGCTCCCCACCTTCCTTCCTCAGCCTGATTACCTGGTCCTTGACTGTTGTCTTCCTCCTGATGTGGCTGTAGAGTAGTTTCGGATCAGACTTGACTTTCGATGCTATGTCATTTTCATACTGCCGCTGCGCCTCCCTTCTTATCTCTGCATACTCGTTTCTGGCTCGTCGACTAATCTCTTTATTCTCCTGAGTCCATTGCCTTCTGTACTTTTTCCATTCTCTAGAGCACTTAGTTTTTGCCTCCCTGCACCTTCGGGTAAACCAAGGGCTCTTTCTGTCCTTCCCATTATTTCTGTTACCCTTGGGAACAAACCTTTCCTCTGCATCCTTGCATTTTGTTGTTACAAACTCCATCATTTCGTTTACTGATTTTCCTACCAACTCCTGTTCCCACTGAACCTCCTGCAGGAAGGTCCTCATTCCTGTGTAGTCCCCCCTTTTATAGTTTAGCTTTTCCCTTTCTACTCCTGTTACCCTCTCCACTTCTAGCTCCACGATGTATTCAAAGCTCATAACTACGTGGTCACTAGCTCCAAGGGGCCTTTCATATGTGATGTGCTCAATGCCTGAGCTACTCAGGGTAAACACGAGGTCCAGTCTTGCTGGTTCATCCTCCCCTCTCTCTCTCTGGTAGTATCCCTAACATGTTGGTGCATGTTTTGTGTGTGTGTGTGTGTGTGTGTGTGTGTGTGTGTGTGTGTGTTAGTTAGTTACCATTTTGTCCTAGGCACATGTCAATTAGACACTTGGCCTGTTGTATATAAGAGTGAGTGTGTGTGTGTGTGTGTGTGTGTGTGTGTGTGTGTGTGTGTTACCATTTTGTCCTAGGCACGTCGATTAGACACTTGGCCTGTTGTATATAAGAGTGAGTGAGTGAGTGAGTGAGTGAGTGTGTGTGTGTGTGTGTGTGTGTGTGTGTGTGTGTGTGTGTGTGTGTGTGTGTGTGTGTGTACGTACGTACTCGCCTAGTTGAGGTTGCAGGGGTCGTGTGTGTGTGTGTGTATGTGTACTCACCTATTTGTGGTTGCAGGGGTCGAGTCTTAGCTCCTGTGTGTGTGTGTGTGTGTGTGTACTCACCTATTTGTACTCACCTATTTTTGGTTGCAGGGGTCGATTCACAGCTCCTGGCCCCGCCTCTTCGCTGATTGCTACTAGGTCCTCTCTCTCCCTGGCCCATGAGCTCTATCATACCTCGCCTTAAAACTATGTATGGTTCCCGCCTCCAGTACGTCACTTTCTAGGCTATTCCACGGCCTGACTACTCTATGACTGAAGAAATACTTCCTAACAACCCTTTGATTCAACTGAGTCTTCAACTTCCAATTGTGACCTCTTGTGTGTGTGTGTGTGTGTGTGTGTGTGTGTGTGTGTGTGTGTGTGTGTGTGTGTGTGTGTGTGTGTGTGTGTGTGTGTGTGTGTGTGTGTGTGTGTGTGTGTGTGTGTGTGTTTGTGGGGTGTGTGTGTGTTTTGTGTGTGTGTGTGTGTGTGTGTGTGTGTGTGTGTGTGTGTGTGTGTATGTGTGTGTGTGTGTGTGTGTGTGTGTGTGTGTGTGTTTTGTGTGTGTGTGTGTGTGTGTGTTGTGTGTGTGTGTGTGTGTGTGTGTGTGTGTGTGTATGTTTGAGTGTGTAAGATAAATCGTAATGAAGAACCGACTGCCAGTAAGGGAACAGAATACTGGACGGAGACTCGAACAGTGTTCCAGGCATATAACAAGCCTAGGTCACGGCGTTCGTCTTGCTGTTTACATGGACCATGGTTCGAGTCTCTCTCCAGCATTCTACATCTTATCCACCAAGTCACAAACTGAGTAAAGAAAATCCTCTGTACTTGGTCTTAGACACAAGCTTATGGAGGCCTCAGCTGTCTCCAGAATCATTATTCAAGTTACACAGTAAATGTCGCCTCTGCCTCGCTTTGAGGTCCTAGGATTGTGAGTGGCGATGACTCTCATTGAATTGTTGAGAAGAGAGAAG
>NW_026468506.1:0-11893 GCF_026875155.1 Cherax quadricarinatus | reverse complement strand
CTAACCCCCCGAACAAGTTTCAGAGTATCTCTAAATTAAACATTAATAAATAATTTTATCGACCCACAGAAATTCTTTACATCCCCGATGAAAATCAAAAATTTTTGTTGATGACCTATTTTAAAAGCTGGTAACAGTAAAAATTTTTCCAAATTTTTTTAAAAAAAGGAAACATCATCATATAAGTTTTATTTGATTACCAAAAAAATTTTTCCCGAGGAAAAATTTAGTGTACCATGGCTTAAACGCCTGCATTTTGCTTTTTTTAAAAATGGGGGATCTTGGAAAAGTAGGATTCTGGGGGGGAAAGTTTTCAGAAAAATTTAAAAATTTTGTAAATATTTTTTAAATCTGCTAAAAATCGATCCCCTTTTGGTTATTATTCATAACCTTGATTAATATACCAGAAGCTTACAGTTGAAACCAATGTGTTACGTCAGGATTCCTACAAAAATTGTTCCCCAATGGAGTGAAAAAAATTTAAATTAAAAAGGGTTTTTAGGCTCCTGGTTCTGTGGGATCATTCCGGGTGAAAACAATTTAAGCGGCTGTAAAAAAGATGACCCCCCAAAACCTTAAAAGGGGTTAGAAATTTCTTAAATTCAGAAAGACTATACTTTAATGTTTTTAAAACCCCAAAGAAGTTTCCTGGTAAAAATAATTGCACCCAAAAAACCCCCCCCCCCCCCCCCCCAATATAAACCCATTTAAAACAAAATCCAATTTATTTTCCCGTTTCCCGAAAAAAGGGAAAAATAACTCGTGTGTATCGATTTTTTTTTTAAATATTTAAAAGCGTACTCATGAAAAAGAAAGCGGACCCGACACTTTTACTGCAATTTCAGAATGAAAAGGGGAAGAATATCGAGTTATTTACGATAAAGGGGGAGAGTTTCCCATAAACAGGTACGAAATTTTGTCCAGAGTAAACATATAAAATTATATCTGTTTTCGAATGAAACAAAAGTTCCCCTTGCAAAGAGGGGTTGCAAACATTTCAGAGAGAGGGTTTTCAAACTTGCAGAGAAGTTTGAACATTGCGAGGGGCTTGCAAACGTTGAAACCAAATTATAAAAGTAATGTCAAGTCCCAAATAATTTAATTATTCAAAAAGTGTTAAATGGAGGGGAGATGCGTATAATTCAACCCCCCTCGGGGATTGGTGGTAAAACCCCATTGCAAGTCCAGGGTTTACGTCTTGAAGATTAAGGGAAATCAGTTTCGCAAAAATTATAAAAATGGAAGACCCCAATAAGAACGAATCGTAAGGGGGGGGGGCGGGGGGAACAAAAAGAGTGACCTTAGCAATCTCGCGTTAACCGGAAAATTTTTAAAAATATATAAATTAATTTTTCTAACCTATAACAAATATCATTTGGAAGTTTTGAAAGGTGAAAAGTTTAAAAGGTTTTTTTATCGCGAAGAATTGCCCCCAGTCATACCACCCCCAGAATATATTTCGACGAGTTTTGAAAAGAAAAAAAATTGGGGGAATTACGCATTATTTGGTATTTTAAAAAAAGGGTTTTTTGTTCCCATTTTAATTCGTGGGTCAAAAAGGGATTTTTTAAAGGTAAAATGAAAAAATCATTATTAAAAAATTTTAAAAAATTTAAATACATTACTTATAGTCCCCCGAAACCAAGGGAAAATTTTTATTACAACAGTTTAAGAAAACGCCCGTAAGTTGTTTAGTGAGTTTTCAAAATTTGATAAAGAAAAAAATCCATTAAACCCTAAAAAATTTAAAAAAGTATAAGAAGAATTAGAGATTAGCTTGTAAAAAAAATTTGGGGTTTTTCAGCGTAAAAAAAATATTTTTTTGAGTACCCGGGTGGAAATTTTCTTATTTTATTTACCTTAGCGTAGTTTTTTTTAAAGTTTGTTTAATAAATCATGAAAGAATTTTTTATCTTGTAAACTTCAGTTTAAATCGCAAACTCTGGTAGTAAAATTTGGGAGTGATGAGAATTTAAAAGGGGGAGGTGGAGCTTGAGCGGGGTGTTAAACGCAAGATTAAGCCAGTTCCGTCGGGGAAGTAAAACCCACCTGCTCTCCCCTCGGGGGAAACCTCAGAAAACCCCATTTTTTGTAAGTTCATGACATAAGAGTGAGTGCGGAAATATAGAAATTGAAATCAAGTTGGTATTATTGCAAAGAAATCCTTTTTGGGGAGTTTAGATGAGAAAGGTAACCTTCTTACCCCATTATGGAGAATATTTTTGAAAAAATTAAATGTTTTATCAGAAAAAAAATGTGAAATCACGAAAGAATCGTTCTGATTACTTATCAGAAATAAAGCTTTTATTAAATATAACAAGTATATATTTTGATTTTTTTGGGAATACAAAAGTGAGAAGACAATTATTACATAAAAAAGGCGGTGTAAGGAGAGAGGAATCATCGTGGATAACATATTAGGTGAGTAAAAACCTGTGTGATTGTTTTTTTCTCAGTGTGTTTATAAAATGCCGAGATGGCTGAACGTCTTCTTACTCTGTAGTGATTCCAGTCTTGATTTTTTTCCGCCAAACACCTTCGGCTTTCATTAATAAATTATATGACCCCTTATATTAGATAATAAAATTTATTATGGGTTGCTCTGAAAAATATAATTTACCCCCCAAACACATTTTAACCCCAAAAAAATTTTTAAGATATGTATTAAAAATGGAAAAAATTTAAAAAAATAATGCATAAAATTGTATGAGCAAAATTATTGGAGGTGTTTTACAAGGGGTTTTAGAGGCAATAAATGGGTATAAAGAAAAAAACTGCTAATAGCAGTTAAAAAATAAGGGTATTTTTTCCCCAAAAAATCAATTTTTGTTCACAATTTTATCCAGGAATAAAAAAGAGTGGTTATTAACTTGAAAAAAAAAAAAAATTTTACTACCTTTCTGTTTACTAGCGGCTAGTGGGGTTGGGAAATTTGATAAAGAAGGAAGCGAAGTTAGGGTTCTCAGGTAATGAAATTTTGTATGTCTTTACCAATAAAAAAGAGATTATTTTTAACGAGTCTGGTGTGAAGGCGGTAAACCACCCGATCCTGAATCAGGTATTAATTATATGTTAATATATAGTGATTTGATTGATCCCATTAATTTTGGCGATCAGTTGGTATCTCTTTTGGGAGTAGTTGACATTAAGATCTAATTATGATCCCACAATGTATAAACCACTTAATAAAAAGATAATTGATCAAGTGAGTATTAAGCTCGCTGATCAGAAAGGAAGGTTAATTCAATATAATGATAAGTGCTCTACTGTATGTGTACTACTTTAAGACCTATAAAACGAGAGTGAATGATCAAGTTGAGTTAATATTGAACGAACCGTCAAGATGAGAACGAGTTTCTCCCCTCCTTCAGTGGAATCATTCCTGAAACTCTTTGATACTTCGAGGGTGAATGGGGGAGGTTTAGATGATATCATATTATATAAAGCTAGAGGGAGGGGTGGAGGATTTTTGTCTTTTCTCGGTGGGATGGCCAAAAAAGCAATCCCATTTTATTAAATACCTTTGCTCCGGGATATTCAATAGGGAAAAAATGGTGTTGAACGTGTTAAAAATGGATTGCTTTAAAAAAAATTCGCGGAAATAAGGTGTAGATCAAAAAGGGTTTGTCGGACAAAAGTTATTATCCGGGGGAAAGTGAAGATTGGTTTGAAACGTTTAAAATTTAATAATAAAAAGAAAGTGGAATATTTAATTAATTTTTTTTTTTGAAACTGTCTTTTTTTGTATGTCGGCTGGTGCTTTTTAACTTACCCCCAGGGGGGCTCAAGCCCCCATTTCCCAGTTATTCTCCTCCATAACTGATGGATTCCCCAAAAATTTACCAGGACACAGCTTACTGAATCCTCGATAGCGCTAGACAAACCCTTTGAAGTTTTCCAGAAAATCAGGGATCTGATAATTTCCGAATTTAGAAACAAAGTTAAAAGGGAAATTTTTTTTTTGATTTAACGAGTCGGGCCTTGAAATTGAACATAAATTAACAAAGGGGATGGGGGGCACTGGGAGACGGAGAAAAGGGCGAATTTGAATTTATAATCAGAAAATATTCAAATCTGGTGTTTGTTCTAATGAACAACTTATAGAATCAAACCCATTTTATTTTATGCAGGTTAATTAAACTGTTTAAAGTTTTATCCCCATAAAAAATTAATTTCTTTGGGGAAGTATACATTTTTCTAAAAATGAAAAAAGTAATATTACAGTTTTTTCGTGCTATTAAGAAAGACAAAGGGTTTAAATTTCGAATAAAGTGATACTTGTTTCCCTTTGATTTTGGATGTGAGTAGTTTTCCGAATAATCCTGGTAGGTCGAATGTCGATTGGGACTTGAATTCATTCCCCGCATGGGCGTTATGCCCCCTTTAAAGCGGAAAAACATAAAATAATATTAATTCCATTAAATTATGGATCGAAAAAGTTTTTCCCGTTAAAATCATTAATTGCATTGAATTCAAGCATGGGGTAAACTTGCAGAGGTGTGAAAATTGTTCAAGAAGGCATTATTTAGATCATACATTCGGGCTTTAAAAAACAAAATTGATCGCAGATAATCCTTGGGGACAAGTCATACCCAATAAGATGTTATTATATAGTTGATATGAAGAATAAGGAGGATAAAATTTTAATCCTTTTAAATTTTAACATAAAGTTTGAATCATTTCGGGTTACAATTAATTTCAGAAATGTTCTTTAATATGACTGTAAGTTCCCTACACAGCGGTGGTTTTATTACGCTACCTTGAAATCTCGGGTTTGGGACTGTCATCTGTTTAGATAAAAGATTTTTTTCCAAGGCAAAAACTATTTTAGGTGTTGACTTGAGAGGTGAACAGGTCAAAAATGTATATCGTCGAGAAGAATGGAATTGAGAGTAGATTGCATTTGGTAAACCGAAAGATGAGAAAAAATTTTGTCTGATTTTTGGTGAAACTCATGCAATTTTAAATAAAAATTAAAAATAGAACAGTAAAAGTGCATTAAGATAAAACCAAAATTGTGAAGAGATAAATTTGCTTGAAACATCATAGGGGAAAGTATGCCTGATTTGGGATGTTTTACGCAAATAATATAAATGAAGTTATTATGAGGATAAAAGAAAAGCCGGTAATTTTATCTTTAATATACTGAAGATCAAGATAAAAATATGGTCTTGGATTACTATATATGTGAAAAACACTATTTATATTTAGATATTTTCGGGGGGGTTTTTAAAACTTATACAAATATTATGAGAAAATTTTAAATAAAAAAGGAAATTTTCATGTACGGTATTAATCAGAATTCAACATAAAAAAAAATCTTTGGTGTCGGCTTTTGCTATATTTTTTGTGTAAATTTAACAAATTTGCTAAAGAAAATTATACCATATTTTTTTTAAAAAATTTTAGTAGAAATAAATTAGAGAATGATAAATTTTAATTGAATATCTATGGGTTTTTCATATCCCCTCATGTTCAAGTGTATTTGCTAATAATTCACTTGGAATTATGAAAATTGTTAAAATATTGGAATTATCGTACTGCGGGTAGAGCCTAGGCGTATAGAGGCGAACCCAAAGGTCACAACACGGGGTATAAAAATACCATGGGGGTTAATGTTTGGATCACTGTAATTCAAGAACAAGTGGGGTAAGGATGAACCCAATTCAGTATCCGTTGGAGGTGTCTACTGGAGGGGGAAGGTATCCCGTTAGTTGGATTAATAAACATCCTCCCCTGCGGTAAATGGAAAGTGATTTTGTTCATTAACCAAGTAAAATTGTTGAAATAGTGAAAAATTTTTAATTTTTTTAACTAAAAAATTTAGAACTGAAATTTTTTAACCAGAAAAAAAAGTTTGACTTTAATGAATAAAGTGACCTTTTTTTTAAAGGGGGAATTTTTTTTTTTTTGCCAGTTAATATAAGGGGGATTTGGAACTTATTCGCGCAAATCAAATCCGACGGGAGAAATTTTTTGAGGAATGGGTTTGTTAGGAGCGAGATCCCCCTCACCTCTAAAACCCCCATATGGAGATGCGGGCCCCCCCCTAACAAGTTGAGATCAGTCTTCTCCCGGCCCCTTCTGTGGTGTTGGAATGTACCTCCTTTTCTTGGGTTGTGTTAGCGCTTTTATCCAGACATTGTAACTCCTCCCCACGTCGAGATCGGCCCTTCTCCCCAGTCTCTTGGATGCCGTACGTAGACTAATAATAATATAAAATGAAGAGTTTAAATATGAGGGGAGAATGTGCCAGTATCGTTAATGTGATAAATGTGTATGGAGTGAGAGGGAAAAATTTTCATGAAAAAATTCCCAATAGTTCTGTGTTTTGAGGACCCCCCATCTTCCCCCAAAAAAATACCCCCGACTTCCCCCCAAAATCATCCCCAGAAGTTTTTTTATATCAGGGGAGACGAAGTCCAGAACAAAAGACGAATTCTCCAAGAGAAAAAGAATTCTCATGTTTTTTTTGTCAATGATTTGTATCTTTTTTCAATAATTTTTTTTTGTTGGATTATATAAAATGCATTGGTTTAAAATAAAAAAATGAAAATTTGTGTGTTAGTGTTTCCTGCTTTTTAATTTAATGTCTGCTCGACAAGTTAGCCTGGGGTTGGGGTCACACGTGCGTCAATGACATAGGGGAAAATCGAAAAGATTCGCTGTGATGGGGGGTCATCACGTGACGTCATGACCCCCAAAGTAAAACACAGGGGGGGTGATGTCACTTTTGTTTAGCCCTTATAAGAGAAATCCCATCCCCCTAGGGGGATTCATTTAATCTTACCTGATTCGAAAAAACTTGAGCCGAGAAGGGGGGAAGGCAGGGAATTTTGGGATGCAAGTGGGAGCCCATTTTGAATGCTTCCCCCCAGAAGGGGGGAATAAAAAAAAAATTTGATCCAGGGAAACAGAGGAGGAAAATTTGGGATGGGGGTGAAAGTGTGAGCCCTTTTTGAAGTTCCCCCCAAAGGGGGGGAATCCAAAAAAAACTTTATAAAAGGAAGGGATCTTTCCCTTATCGAGAAAAACTTATCCAAGGAAGTAGAGCGGTTTTTGGGGATAGGGTGAAAATGGGAGTCCATTTTGAATGCTTACTCCCAGAGGGGGAACCCAAAAAAATTTGATTCGAGGGATGGGTCTTTGTTTATCGAGAAAAATTAACCCAAAGGGAAGTAGAGCGGAAAATTTTGGGGATGGGAGTGAAAGTGGAGCCTTTTTGATTGTTACCCACAGGAGGGAAATCCAAAAATTTTAAAAATTTTATTTCTATAAGGTTAAATGCTGAGTTTACAGAAATTTGGTTTATTGTTTGGTTTAATGTATAAAATTTTTGGATTACAGAGTGTACCCTAGAACGCTTAGCAGGCTGGTTTGGGGATCTTAGTTTTATTTTTAATTGTAAAATTTACAAATTATGGGGTAATTTTGGTTTTATGGTAAGTGAAAAAATACTATTTGTGAGGTTTAGCAATGTGAATGCTTTTTTTTTGGACAGTATATGTTTCGTATTGGAGTATCACAGGATTCATTATTTTAAGACTGAGTTTTAATATTTCTGTTTTGGCAATGAGGAGCGGTGAAAGTGTGAACCCCCAGGTGGTTTTCGGGTAGTTATTTGACGGGGTGTATCAGGGAATAAGATGTTTTTAATGGTAGTTTTTAAGGTGGAAGGTGTCTGAAATTCTAAGGTTCTCGGTGGGTATTCCCGATTTTTGGGGCCCTTTTACATACATTGAATTTTTTTTAAAGGTTTATCGGGCACGGGAATGGAAGGGTTTTGTTTCTGGGTTTTGGGCCCGTGGGTTCTGT
Source organism: Cherax quadricarinatus (assembly GCF_026875155.1). NCBI lineage: Eukaryota > Metazoa > Arthropoda > Malacostraca > Decapoda > Parastacidae > Cherax > Cherax quadricarinatus. The sequence continues at coordinate 4,078 of NW_026468506.1, read as the reverse complement.
CACAACTATCAAGAAAGCGGGTTTTTTTTTAATGTTGATATTAGGTTTAAGGCCCGTAATATAGTTTCACATATAAGTGTGGTGTACTGAACTTGGGGGTAAGTTTAGTCTTTAAAAGGGGGGGGGGGTGTGCTGCCAGGGGTGGGATTAGGATTATTTTTACTGCAGCTTTTTGTTGGGTTTTTATTTGGCTTTGGTGTGTTTCTGCGTTGATCCCCCAAACCAAAAAGCATGGTGAGGGATGGAAATAAGTGAGTGGTATGTGTGAGAAGGGGATTTTGGGCACTATATCGTATTTGGAGAGGATCCCAACGTTTTGGATATTTTTTGGGTATATGCTGGGTATGGGGGCTGAAATTCAGGTTGTTTTCAAGGGATAAGCCTAGGAATTTTCCCACTATTTTTTGGTAATTAGAGTGTTTCAACTTTGTTAAAATTTTTGCTCCCTGCTCGTCCAAAAAATAAAAGTAAATTTTTTTTCAGTGTTAAACGTAAGTTTTTTTGGCGTCATAAAGTGATATTTTAATAGCTCCTCATTCCAATGGGGTTGGGGTGGGGAAGATTAGGGTGAGAGATGCATAAGTGTGTCATCAGCAAAGAGAATGGGTTTCAGGTGTTGGGTACGTTTGGAAGGTCATTGATGTATATGAGGAAAAGCAGGGGACCAAGGACCTTCCCCGCGGAACTCCCGTATCAAGTGGCCCTGTTGCTGATGCTGTTCTTTAAGGGTGACTGATACCTATTATAATGTAAAATTTTTAAAAAAAGAAGCGCATGGCCTCTTAACCGTAGGGTCAAGTTTGTGGAGTAGGATTTCGTGGTTTTTTGTGTCAAAAGCTTTTTTAGGTCAAAAAAAATTCCTAGGATATTCCTTATTTTCCAATGCTGTGAAAAACAGATCTGCATTTTATGATTGCATCATTAGTGCTTTTATTTTTCCTGAACCAAAAAGGCAGGGGTTGAGTAGTTTTAGCCGTTTAAATAATACGTCCCTGTGCCGAGTTTTTTCAAAGATTTTGGATTACAATGGTAAGTTAGATATTGGCCTAAGTTGTTTAAACTGTAGGGGCACCCCTTTTGTTTGGTGTAACTTGCCATTTGAGTAGTTTTGGGGGAAAGGGCATCCTTTGACTTGTTTTAAAAAATAATGAAAAGCATGCGAACAGACATGGGGCCCCCTCGCTTTTACGTAATGGTGGGAATGAGACGATTCCCCCATTATTTTTTAAATGACTTTAAAGTCTCAAAGACTTCCGTGGGCTCATTGGTGCAAGATGAAGGAATTAGGGAAATTTCCATCTAGGGGGCCCCGGCTGGGCATTGGTATGTGGGATTTTATGGCGAGATTAGACCTTGTTTTAGAAGAAGTCGTTTATCTTGTTAGCTGTGTCAGTGGAGTAGTGGTGTTTATTAGGTTTGTTAGACAATATTCTTGGTTTTTTAGTTTGTGGGTCCCCAGAATCTGAGAGAGTGTTTTTCCGTCTTTTTTATATCTCCTCTAGTGTCTGTGAATCTATGGGTAGTATAGTTGTTTGGGTTTTTTCATTACTTTGGTGAAGCTGTTGAAAAGTGTTTAAGGTATCTTTGTGTATTAAGCCTGTCTAATTTTCTTTTTATATTTGGGGTTTCTTGCAATGGATTTTAGAAAGGTGCTGGTTTAGCCATGGGGGATCCAACCATTTGTTTGCGATTGTTTTGTTTTTTAGGACAATGTTTTGTTGTATAGTTAATAATTTGTTAAGAAAAAGTCTGTCCGTATCAAAACCATTGGCCCTTTGGGGAATTCTGTGGCCAACAACGTCTCTAGTCAGCTGTGAATTCCTTACTGAGGCCTCGTCATGGAGTCAAATGAACTTTTTTGTATTCAAGTGGGGGTTTACAATGTTTGTCAGGAGGAAGGTAGGGTAGTGATCTGTATGCTATCTGTGTTATCCCTATTTAAGGGGGTGTATATTGGGCCATATGTGGTTATTATGGTTGCATTTCTCAGTGACCTGGAGGGTTTTGTTTTGTTGGTATGAGAAGTGTTTGTTTTTATATTGTTGATGAAACAGTTACAGGCGATCATCCCGTAAACCAAGGTTGTGTTGAAGTTCCACTGGAGAAGGGGGTGCTTATTTATTGTCTGTTTGTTATTGTGACTTTAATTTCTCACTGAAATTTGGGGTGTTTGGTGAGGGATCCGGGAAATGGCACCCATTGTTATAGGTTTTTACAGTAAAATTTGCAAAAAGTATTCCCCCAATTCTCACTAAAAACAAGTGGGGCTAAGACAAGATAAATTGGTTAGAGTAATAGATTGCAATACCCCCCCCAAAATTCGTTTGTTCTGCAGTTGTGAATTGCGTGCTCCTGGGGAGGGTAGATAACTTTTTTCCCGCTTAAGCCGGTCTCGTAAGAAAATGCAGGAGAAGGGGGCTTTGGCTTCAAGGAGTGCTAGGGGGTATCAGGTTTTTCTTAAGGGAATGATGTTTTAGTTAAGTATGATGACTTTTAGTATTGTTTGGTTGTGGGTGCTTGTGATGTGTGTAAAAAAGGCAGTTTTCTTTCCAATAGGTTTTTATTTTGGGGGTCAGTTTTGGAGGTTTAGATCAGGGGTCTTTGTATTTTCGAGAAAAACTTTTCCAAGAAGTAGAGCAGGAAAAAATTGGGGGGGGGTGAAACGGGAGTCCATTTTGAATGCTTACCCCCCAAAGGGGGGAATCCAAAAACTTGATTCGATGAGATGGATCTTTGTATTATCGAGGAAAAAAATTGATCCAAAAGGGAAGAGAGCAGGAAAAATTTTGGGGTGCAGGTGAAAGTGGGGGCCCTTTTGAATGTTACCCCCCGAGGGGGGAAATTTAAAAACTTTATTCGAGGAGAGCACAGAAAATAAAAAAAAAAAAAAAAAAATTTTGGGATGGGGGTGAAAATGGGAGGGGGAACCAAAAAAATTGATCCCGGGGATGGAGAGCCATGAAATTAAAAAAAAATAAAAAAAAAATTGGAAAAAAAAATTTTGGGGGGGAGCGGGGGGGCAATCCGGACGATGCTGCAGTAGGCACTGCAGAAGGCGGGGCGGGCACGGGGCATGGAACATTGGGGCGTTGGTGGGGTTGAAGGGCGTGGTATGGGTTGAGGGGGAGGTGGTCGAGGGTGAGGTGGGCGAGGGTGAGGTCAATGTCGTGGTTGGTGTGGACGGGGGGGCGCTCGGGGGGCGCCGGGCAGGGCGTGGAAGGGGACTGCCAGGAGGGGGCGCTCGGGCCACAGGCACCCTCGTCACAGACCTTTCGGGGACTGCTCAGGGGGGATGCTCGAGGAGGGACCACCCGAGGTAGAGACTTCTCAGCCCATTCAGCACTCTCTCATTTTTTGGCAAGACGTATGGGGGTTTTTGGAGAAATTTTCTCCAGAGGGGGGTATCAGCCCCCTTTTAGCCCCCCTTTTGCCCCTTTCGCCCTGAGTGGCCCAAACCCCCAGAAGGGGGGACATCTTGTTTACTGCTAGGGGTAAATTATCCAGATGCTATGCCCCATAGAAGTGACTCTGTCCTTGCAGCGGTGTTGAAAGTGTATTTTTTTTAAAAGAAGAACCTCTTACTTAGCAGGACAATTAAAGGAAAAAACCCGCTCCATTTATTACCCAGTAAAAGATAGGTACATTGTTGTCCCATGATTAAAACAGCAAGAAACAAACATTCTGCTTTGCTTCATCGAGGAGGTGACAAAGGATGCAAGGTACTAGGTCAGCGTTTTTTTTTTTTCTGGGGGCAGTGATGGCATGGAGCGCTATGGCGTCTGGCAAATATCTTTGACTTCTCGAGACACTGACGCCAGGATAACCAGCAAAAAGGGCACTGTCTGTGCTTATGTGAATAAAGGGTTTTCACAAAAAACAATTAAACTTTAAGGAAGTGTGATCGCTTTTATTGATACATTTGAACAATAAACAAATCTTTGGGGGCTAGTGTACCCGTGTGCGTTTCCTAGACAGGGAAGACGTGGACACAAAACATTCGCTTTATCAAGTCACCGATACTGTCGAAGGTGTGAGAACACCCTGCTTTACGTTACAAAAAGAAGGTATGTAGAATTTC
>NW_026468505.1:0-13430 GCF_026875155.1 Cherax quadricarinatus | reverse complement strand
GTTTTCTTTTTGGGTTATTTACTATTTATTTGGTCACTACAATGTTTTATGTGTTATTGTACTATTATTTGTCACTACAATGTTTTATGTGTTATTGTACTTATTTATTTGTCACTACAATGTTTTATGTTTTAAATTGTACTTATTTATTTGTCACTACAATGTTTTATGTGTTATTGTACAAATTTTATTTGTCACTACAATGTTTTATGTGTTATTGTACTTTTTTTATTGTCACTACAATGTTTTATGTGTTATTGTACAAATTTTATTTGTCATACAATGTTTTATGTGTTATTGTACTAATTTATTTTCATACAATGTTTTATGTGTTATTGTACTTATTTTTTTTGTCACTACAATGTTTTATGTGTTATTGTACTTATTTATTTGTCACTACAATGTTTTATGTGTTATTGTACTTATTTATTTGTCACTACAATGTTTTATGTGTTATTGTACTAATTTATTTGTCACTACAATGTTTTATGTGTTATTGTACTTATTTATTTGTCACTACAATGTTTTATGTGTTATTGTACTAATTTATTTGTCACTACAATGTTTTATGTGTTATTGTACTTATTTATTTGTCACTACAATGTTTTATGTGTTATTGTACTTATTTATTTGTCACTACAATATTTTGTGTGTTATTGTACTAATTTATTTGTCACTACACTGTTTTATGTCTCAATTTACTTTTTTATGTGTTTCTCTAATGATTTGTGTCACTATACTTTTTTATTGTTATGATACTGTTTTTGAGTTATTTTTTCTGTTTTGTGTGTTAATACACTGTTTTATATGTCACTGTAAAACCATCTGACTTGATTCATCTTAACCAAACCATACCACGGGCGGGATTTGAGACTCTCTGACCGCGGGTTCAAATCCCGCCCGTGGTTCGGTTTGTTTGCAATCGTGCCATTACGATTTCGTGAGTCTGGTTTTATTCATTATAAGTTACAACGAATCGATTTCCTAAAGTCTTTTACCAATTTGAGTCTTGCCAAAAACTATTTCCAACAGAAACCTACAGGAGGTCTTCTACTAAAAGTCTTCTGGTAACAGTCCTTCCAGTAGTAATCTCATAATAGCGTCCTGTCTTATAAACTTGATTCCTCCCAAACAGAATCCTAAGAAAAAGAATCCTGTCATAAGTTTTCTATCAGGTATTTACCAGAAAGGTTACTTTACAGTGTTTTTAACTCTGGGGGTATCAGACAGACTTTATACACAACACAACACAACGAGGTGGTGAAAAAAACATAACAGCAGAGAGGAACTTTCACCTGTGAAACAAACTCCTTTTTTTCAATAGTTCCCTTCTACAGTTTTGTCTTTTTCATTACTTTCCCAGTATTTGCCATTATCTCTGCAACATAGTGCACCACAACATTCGTGTGTCTTTTTAATCTCTGCAACATAGTACACCACAACTTCAGTGTGTCATTTTATCTCTGCAACATAGTAAAACCACAAACATTCAGTGTGTCATATATCTCTGCAAACATAGTACACCACAACTTTCGTGTGTCATATATCTCTGCAACATAGTAAAACCACAACATTCAGTGTGTCATATATCTCTGCAACATAGTGCACAAAAACATTCAGTGTGTCATATATCTCTGCAACATAGTACACCACAACTTTCGTGTGTCATTTATCTCTGCAACATAGTACACCACAACATTCAGTGTGTCATATATCTCTGCAACATAGTGCACCACAAACATTCAGTGTGTATATATCTCTGCAACATAGTACACCACAACATTCAGTGTGTCATATATCTCTGCAAAAATAGTGCACCACAACATTCAGTGTGTCATATATCCTGCAACATAGTACACCACAACATTCAGTGTGTATATATCTCTGCAACATTGTACACCACAACATTCAGTGTGTTCATATATCTCTGAACATGGGTACACCACAACATTCAGTGTGTCATATATCTCTGCAACATAGTACCCCACAACATTCGTGTGTCATATATCTCTGCAAACATGTACACCACAACATTCAGGGGTGTCTTTATCTCTGAAACATAGTGCACCACAACTTTCAGTGTGTCATATATCTCTGCAATATAGTGCACCACAACATTCAGTGTGTCATATATCTCTGCAACATAGTACACCACAACATTCAGTGTGTCATATATCTCTGCAAACATAGTAACCACAACATTCGTGTGTCATTTATCTCTGCAACATAGTACACCACAACATTTCAGTGTGTCATATACCTGCAACATAGTCCCACCACAACTTCAGTGTGTCTATTCTCTGCAACATAGTACACCACAACATTCAGTTTTGTCAATATCTCTGCAACATAGTACACCACAACATTCGTGTGTCATATATCTCTGCAACATAGTAAAACCACAACATTCAGTGTGTCATATATCTCTGCAACATAGTACACCACAACATTCAGTGTGTCATATATCTCTGCAACATAGTGCACCACAACTTTTTCGTGTGTCATATATCTCTGCAACAAAGACACCCAAACATTCAGTGTGTCATATATCTCTGCAACATAGTGCCCCAAACATTCAGTGTGTCATATATCTCTGCAACATAGTGCACCACAACTTCAGTGTGTCATATATCTCTGCAAACATAGTAACCACAACATTCAGTGTGTTCATTATCTTGCAACATAGTGCACCACAACATTCAGTGTGTCATATATCTCTGCAACATAGTACACCACAACATTCAGTGTGTCATATATCTCGCAACATAGTACACCAAAAACATTCAGTGTGTCATATATCTCTGCAACATAGTGCACCACAACATTCAGTGTGTCATATATCTCTGCAACATAGTACACCACAACATTCAGTGTGTCATATATCTCTGAAAACATAGTACCCCAAACATTCTGTGTGTCATATATCTCTGCAACATAGTACACCACAAATTCATTTGTGTCATATATCTCTGCAACATAGTGCACCACAACATTCAGTGTGTCATATATCTCTGCAACATGTACACCACAACATCAGTGTGTCTATATCTCTGCAAATAGTACACCACAACATTCAGTTGTCATATATCTCTGCAACATAGTACACCACAACATTCAGTGTGTCATATATCTCTGCAACATAGTACACCACAACATTCAGTGTGTCATATATCTCTGCAACATAGTGCACCACAAACATTCAGTGTGTCATATATCTCTGCAACATAGTACAACCACACATTCGTGTGTCATATATTTTTGCAACATAGTGCACCACAACATTCAGTGTGTCATATATTTTGCAACATAGTGCACCACAACATTCAGTGTGTCATATATTCTGCAAATAGTACACCACAACTTTTCAGTGTGTCATATACTCTGCAACATAGTGCACCACAACATTCAGTGTGTCATATATCTCTGCAACATAGTACAACCACAACTTTTCGTGTGTCATATATCTCTGCAACTTAGTACCCCACAAAACTTCAGTGTGTCATATTCTCTGCAACATAGTGCACCAAAACATTCAGTGTGTCATATATCTCTGCAACATAGTACACCACAACATTCAGTGTGTCTATATCTCTGCAACTTTTTACACCACACATTCAGTGTGCATATATCTCTGCAACATAGTACCAACAACATTCAGTGTGTCATATATCTCTGCAACATAGTACACCACAACATTCAGTGTGTCATATATCTCTGCAACATAGTACACCACAACATTCAGTGTGTCATATATCTCTGCAACATAGTACACCACAACATTCAGTGTGTCATATATCTCTGCAACATAGTGCACCACAACATTCAGTGTGTAATATATGTTAACATTGATACATCACAGTACATAACAACAGTCTGGGAGACATTAACACACAGTCGTACTGGCCAGGTCGTGGCGTCGTACTGGTCAGGTTGTGGCGTCGTACTGGCCAGGTTGTGGCGTCATACTGGCCAGGTTGTGGCGTCGTACTGGCCAGGTTGTGGCGTCGTACTGGCCAGGTTGTGGCGTCGTACTGGCCAGGTTGTGGCGTCGTACTGGCCAGGTTGTGGCGTCGTACTGGCCAGGTTGTGGCGTCGTACTGGCCAGGTTGTGGCAGCCACCACCAAAATTCTTATTATCAGTACATCGAATCATCCAGGTTGATAGTTTTTATTTTCATCACCGAGTTTTTTTTTATCCATCTGTTGTGGTGAATGTTTCTTATGTCATTATTGAAGAGGTGAGAGAAGAGTATATGAGAAAACTGAGAGAATTATTTAATAATTAATTCTAATTAAACTAAATGTTTATTAAAGAAAATTTTAAAAAGAATATCTCTGTTTTAACTCCAAGTCTCTGAAGTTATAAACTTCTTCACATATTTATATCCTTTTCCAAAATATTTCATCAAAATTTTGTAACCCTCAATTCCAGTTTCTTAAAAAAATTTAAATAACATGAACAAAAAATTTTCTTAATTTTTTTACACTATTCATATAGAACTCATTAATTTAAACAGTAACGTGGGAGAGTGTAGATATGCTTATGAGAACGTGTACACATGTATATATATATGTACGTAGTAGTGTGTTTGTAGTGATGTGTATGTGTACACATGTATGTATATATGTGTACGTAGTAGTGTGTTTGTAGTGATGTGTATGTGTAGATGAAAGTGAAAAGTAAACTTCAGAAGAAAACTTATAAGAACTGAATAATAATTCACAATAAAGAAGAGCACAGTTCCGTGGTACAGCTGTCAGCCTAGCTGACTCTGCTGTCAGCCTAGCTGACTCTGCTGTCAGCCTGGCTGACTCTGCTGTCAGCCTAGCTGACTCTGCTGTCAGCCTAGCTGACTCTGCTGTCAGCCTAGCTGACTCTGCTGTCAGCCTAGCTGACTCTGTCAGCCTAGCTGACTCTGCTGTCAGCCTAGCTGACTCTGCTGTCAGCCTAGCTGACTCTGCTGTCAGCCTGGCTGACTCTGCTGTCAACAGTTAGTCAGTCAGAATAAAAGAAATGAGTCAATAAGAAGAATAAAACTGGGAAATTTAGAATGTATTAAGATTGAAGTTTGTGAGGCAGTTGTAATAAAGTCCTGGAATACTTAATGATTTTGTTCATAATGTTCATAAAAGAAAAAGGAAAACTTTAAAGAATGTAATAATTATAATGGAATAAGACTGTTGACCATAAAGTGTGTGTCAAAAAATAGGGATGGTTGAAATGATGGAAAAGACAAAATATTCGTAACAAAGAAGAGTGTGAATTCTGAAAGGGAAATTAATATATGCGTCATGAGTAAACAATGAAATACCCAAGTGAAAAACACTTATATAAAGGGAAGCAACACTTAGGTGGATTTATGGGGTTTGATAAAAATATACTAGAGTTAAAAATGTATTTAATTTAGAAAATGTTTTGAGAGCAATAGTGTTGAATTAAGTTATAATATGCAAGAAGACGGTAAAGTTTTACACAAAAACTTGGTTTTTAGAAAAATGTTGTGTGATTTTACTGTGGTTTTAAAAGACGTGTGATGTCACCTGTGGTCTTAAAGACGTGTGATGTCACCTGTGGTCTTAAAGACGTGTGATGTCACCTGTGGTCTTAAAGACGTGTGATGTCACCTGTGGTCTTAAAGACGTGTGATGTACCTGTGGTTTAAAAAACGTGTGATGTCCCCTGTGGTTTTAAAGACGTGTGAGTCCCCTGTGGTCTTAAAGACGTGTGATGTCACCTGTGGTCTTAAAGACGTGTGATGTCACCTGTGGTCTTAAAGACGTGTGATGTCACCTGTGGTCTTAAAGACGTGTGAGGTCATTGTACTTTGTCTGAAGACAGTTTTATACAGAGTAAGCCATCATGTAGACCAGGTGTCACTCTAAACAACAGCTTATTAACACATTATGTAAAACTCTGTATTAACACCCCACAACACATACATTTTGTGCGCGCATGTATGTATATATCCGACCTTCAAATTCATTTACGAAACACCGGGAATAGTATTATTAAAAATTTGTTATAGTTTTTATAGAGGAAATTTAGAGATTTGAATTTGATACTTTTTCTACATAATAAACATGTACCGTGACATTGGTGAACACACAAGAACAGGTACATATGACACCAATATACAATAACACGTAGATATTACATTCATTTATACAAAATAACATGTTACACACGACACAGTCCTCCACTAGTGTCTCAAACGTGTTCATCTTTATATATTACATATTTCACTTTAGAATGTCGCTCACAAACACATTAAAACTGCTAAATAAGTTAAAAAAAAAACTTGTTCCAGTATAAATTCATAGGTAACATAAGAGGAATTCCAAAATTGCAATTAATTAGCCCCCGAGGTGGCCGAGCTGTGTACGAGCTTCGTCTCGTCCAGCTGGTCTACGGTTCCAGGCTGTCTTGGTGGATGTAATTACTGGACACAGTTTACTGTGTGTCCCCTCCAGTAATTCCACCTACCTGGACAGTCTCTACCGTAGACCAGCTAGACAAGACCAAGTTTCCATTCAGCAAGGTCACTGAGGGTGGCAACCGCTGACTCTGGGGAAGTGGGGAAGGGAGTCCACTCAGTGACACAAGTGGATTCCTGGAGACACTGATCCGGGGAAGGCACCGCCGACCTTAGGTAAGTGGGGAAGGGAAGACATCCGGGAGCGAGCGGATGGATTCCTGGATACATAAACTTGGGGAAGGTTGTTGTTGAGGCTAACCTTGGGTAAGTGGGGAAGGGGAGACATCTGGGAGCGAGCGGATGGATTCCTGGATACATGAACCTGGGGAAAGCATGAATACGTGCAGTTGAGGCTGACCTTGGGGAAGTGGGGAAGGGAAGACATCCGGCGGTAGACGGATCGATTCCTGGATACATGAACCTGAGTAAAGCAAGAATACCGCTGACTTTGGGGAAGTGGGGAAGGGATTCCACCTGAGGTGACACCAAGTGGACTCCTGGAGACACTGATCTGGGGAAGGCACTGACCTAACTCGCTGACCTTAGGTAAGTGGGGAAGGGAAGACATCCGGAGCGAGCGGATGGATTCCTGGATACATGAACTTGGGGAAGGGTGTTGTTGAGGCTAACCATGGGTAAGTGGGGAAAGGGAGACATCTGGGAGCGAGCGGATGGATTCCTGGATACATGAACCTGGGGAAAGGATGAACACGTGCAGTTGAGGCTGACCTTGGGGAAGTGGGGAAGGGAAGACATCCGGCGGTAGACGGATCGATTCCTGGATACATGAACCTTGGTAAAGCAAGAATACCGCTGACTTTGGGGAAGTGGAGAAGGGATTTCCACCTGAGGTGACACCAAGTGGACTCCTGGAGACACTGATCCGGGGAAGGCACCGCCGACCTTAGGTAAGTGGGGAAGGGAAGACTTCCAGGAGCGAGCGGATGGATTCCTGGATACATAAACTTGGGGAAGGTTGTTGTTGAGGCTAACCTTGGGTAAGTGGGGAAGGGGAGACATCTGGGAGCGAGCGGATGGATTCCTGGATACATGAACCTGGGGAAAGGATGAATACGTGCAGTTGAGGCTGACCTTGGGGAAGTGGGGAAGGGAAGACATCCGGCGGTAGACGGATCGATTCCTGGATACATGAACCTGGGTAAAGCAAGAATACCGCTGACTTTGGGGAAGTGGGGAAGGGATTCCACCTGAGGTGACACCAAGTGGACTCCTGGAGACATTGATCTGGGGAAGGCACTGACCTAACTCGCTGACCTTAGGTAAGTGGGGAAGGGAAGACATCCGGAGCGAGCGGATGGATTCCTGGATACATAAACTTGGGGAAGGTTGTTGTTGAGGCTAACCTTGGGTAAGTGGGGAAGGGGAGACATCTGGCGGTAGACGGATGGTTTCCTGGATACATGAACCTGGGGTAGGCATGAATACAGGTTGGTGAGGCTGACCTTGGGAAAGTGAGAAAGGGGAAACATCCGGCGGCGGACGGATGAATTCCTGGATACATAACACTAGGGAAGGCTGAGGCTGGAAGGCAGAGAGAGAGAGGCGAGGCTGACCTTAGGGAAGTGAGGAAGGGTAGACATCCGGGGGCCCACGGATGAATTCCTGGACACATGAACCTGGGGAAGGCGAGGGGGGGGGGACCTTAAAGACGAACCACTGGCCTCCACGTGGCAAGGTCTGGTAACACTGGCCTCCACGTGGCAAGGTCTGGTAACTCAGAGATAACTCTGAGGCTGACAGTGGTCGCAAATTATTAATGTTATTATAATTCAAGATTTGTTAATTTGGATTCAAAAGCGTCTACCAGGGTGGTATTATTTCCACTCCAGCCACTCTCATTCACCGGAGTTAACATTAACAACAGAGATAACATTGCAACAACTAGAAATGGCAGTAATATATGTTGGAGAGTCGTTGAGCGATGTGAAGATGACAGGTCTCCTGGGTACACATGTCTGGTACTCTAACATAACGTAGGTCATCTGGAAAAGACCCGGGCAGGGACAATACCGTGGGTGTTGCTGGAGTCAGACCCAACAGTTAGGTGTCTTCAATCAAAAACGTTTCGCCTACACAGTAGGCTTCTTCAGTTTAATATAGAGGCAGCAGCAGAGGCAGTGAATGTAAGGCTGATGTAATTATAATCATGCGTGATCCCAGAAAGGTATCCCCGTGATCCCAGAAAGGTATCCCCGTGATCCCAGAAAGGTATCCCCGTGATCCCAGAAAGGTATCCCCGTGATCCCAGAAAGGTATCCCGTGGGTCCTAGAAAGGTTCCCCGTGATCCCAGAAAGGTATTCCCGTGATCCCAGAAAAAGGTATCCCCGTGATCCCAGAAAGGTATCCCCGTGATCCAGAAAAGGGATCCCCCTGATCCCCGAAAGGTTCCCCGTGATCCAGAAAGGTATCCCCGTACTGCATAAACCTTATTGTTCATCTCTGTTGCTGTACATTTTTTCTTTGCTACTGTACTGCATTTCTGTACTGCACTCTACAGTTCTTTTGTTTTAATTTTCTGTACTGGTCGTCTCTGTTACTGTACTCATTCTTCTGTGTTACTGTACTGGTCTTCTCTGTTACTGTACTCATTCTTCTCTGTTACTGTACTGGTCTTCTCTGTTACTGTACTGGTCTTCTCTGTTACTGTACTGGTCTTCTCTGTTACTGTACTGGTCTTCTCTGTTACTGTACTGGTCTTCTCTGATACTGTACTGGTCTTCTGTGTTACTGTACTGGTCTTCTGTGTTACTGTACTGGTCTTCTGTGTTACTGTACTGGTCTTCTGGTTATGTACTGGTCTTCTTGTTACTGAACTTATTTGTTCTTCTGGTGTCTGTATGGCTTCTGTGCTCCCAGTGTCGGGAAAAAACGCCTTCCTATTAAAAACAAAAAAAAGGGAAAAATAAAAATGAATAATTTGATGGATAATATTAGTTTTTCAAAGGTTTTTAAATTAAAAATAAAAAAAATAAAAATTGGCCCTGTGGTTCCAGTAGGATTTTGGGGACAGGGAAAATCTTATGCCCAGGGAGGGTTTTTCTTCTGTGATGTTTGAAAAGGGTTTGGTTATCCTGGGGGGGTGTTCCCCGTTTGAAAACGCCATACGGGATCCCCCAAAATTCAGTTTTTTGGGTAAGGGAGTGTTTTGGCCATATAGTAAAAGGGACTTGAAATTAATAGGTTTACCCTGTTGCCCGGTAACCAGAATAATAAAGAAAACCTGGTTAATAAGGAAAATGTATGAAAATGAAAAAAGGGAAAGGTGGTTTTATTCTTATACTGAACCGGTAAATTAGTATCAATGACAAAAAAACCCTTTTTTAGTCCCCCCTAATGGGAGTGGGGTAAGTTTTTTTTCCCCAACCCAACCAGTAAGGGTTTCTCCAAAAAATTTTTAAACAATTCAGGTAGGAAGGGTTTAGTTTCCCAGAGGAAAATTTTCGGTCAGCTTGGGGTTTTTGGGTTCAAACAAAATACCCCCATTTTTTTTAATTTTTTTTTAAAATTTTTAAATTATAGGGAACTATTTTTACAGAGGAAAATAACCCCTTACCAATTAAAGGGGTTTTCCGAGATATTTTAAATTAAATTTTAAATTATTATATTATATATTTTTTATATAAAATAAGGGGGTTAAGGCACCCGGGATTGATGGGTAAAGTAGAAATGTTAAAGCAGGTGGGGATATATTTTTGGAGTGGTTGGTGAAATTTTTTTAAATAAATGTTGGAAGAGGGTAAGGTCCCTGGGTTGGCAGGAGCGCATAGTTCCTTTGTATAAAGGCAAAGGGGATAAAAGGGTGCAAAATATGGGGGGATAAGTCTGTTGAGTGTACGGAAAAGTGTAGGTAGAGAAAATTTGAAGAATTAAGATGAGGGAAAATAGATAGCAGATGAACAAGGAGGCTTTAGGAAAGGTGGGGGTGGTGGACCGGTTTTACAGTGAAACAATAAGTGAACAGTATTTGATAAGGCAAAAGAGGTCTTTGTGGCTTTTATGGATTTAAAAAAAAGGCGTATGAAGGGTGGATAGGGGGGGCAAATGTGGCAGTGTTGAAGTGTTGGTGTAGGAGGTAGGTTACTGAAAGCAGTGAAGAGTTTTTTTCAGGTAGTGGGCTAAATTAGAGTTGTAGGAAAGGGGAAATTTTTTTCCCGTTTAAAATGGCCCTTTGACAAAGGGTGTGTGAGTACGGGTTGTTTAATATATTTATAGTGGGGTTGTAAAGAAGTAAAGCGAGGTTTGGCAAAAGGGTGGGTTAAAAAAATAAAGAAAACCACAAAATGGGGTTTTCACAGTGTCTTTGCTGATGACACTGTGCTCTTGGGAGATTTGAAGAGAAATTGCAGAGATTTGGTTTGGGTGAAATTTGGTGGGGGTCAAGGTTTTTTTCATGTGATCTAGAAACACTGGGAAATGACCCTGGAAAAATGCGATAATGATGGGGTTTGCATGCAGGGTAATTTTTTTTTAATTTTGATTAATATGGCCCAAGGGGATAGAGAGACTTATTCCTATGCATTAATAAGTAGGTGATGAAGGAGAAAAAAGGGTTCGGTGTGCAGGGGGGGCAGTTTTGGGTAATGAGTGTGGAAAAAAAATGTGTAATGGGTGGTCTGCTAAGCCAGGTGTGTCAGGGGGGTACAAATTTAATATTTTAATCAAAACCCCAGGGGATAGGAGATTATTTCTGTGTAATTATAATTATAGGAAGGTAGGTAATGTCATTTGACACCCAAACTCATCACTGTGAAGAGGGGGGGCAGTACAAAAAGGAATCAGGTGGAGGGGGGCATTCCCGGTTAAAGAGTGTGGAAAAAAAAGAATGAGATAATGGGTTGTTTTTATAAGCAAAGGTGCTGTCAGGGGTACAAAATTTAATATGTTTAAAAAATCCCCCCCGGGGATTGAAGAGAGAGAGGTTATTTTGTGTAATTACTAAAATTTAAGAGGTGGGGGGAAAGATCACTTTTGTCCCCAAACTCAATCACCTTTTAGATGGGAGAGACAGTACAAAGGATTGGGACGGGGACAAGCTTACCCCTCGAGGGGTCCCCCCCCCCTTTCCGGGGGGACCCACGACGGACTGTTGTACTAAAAACAACAAAAACACTGCTGGGTTTTTTAAAGAACGTGGTAATGGATGGGTAGCTGGCCCCCGAGGGGGTGTTGCTCGCCCGTCCGTACCTCAGCAAAAAAAAAAAAAAGGTTTTCTTCCGGGTACTACGGTAGTGTTTTTTTCTTGCCAGCTGCTAGATTTTTCCAGGGGGGGGAGGTTTAAAGAAAGTGAGAAAAAAGGTCATCTAGGGAAGACCTTCGTGCTGATTAGAGCTCTTATAGGAACTTTGACTATACATTTTCCTCTTACCCACTCTCAGTTGGGGAGAGGCTTAAGTGGTGCGATATTGTTTATATATATGTTTAGACTAGAGAAGATAGTAATATATAGTTATATGTAAATAAAAATCAGAGTTTGTCAATATTTTTATTAATTCACATACAAAAGGGCAAAAAGCTGTGCAAAGTTTTTTTTAGCGCGAGCAAAGGGGCGGAAAACTTTTGTGAGTTTTACTGGTTAGACTGAATGACTGCGCTCCTCCTGTTCACTTTTCTGTAAGATTGATAACCTCCGCTCGAAAATGATTTCCTTTTCAGGTACATCAACATCTGCCTTTACCCCTTCTGCCGTCTTTACTCCATCAGCTGGCTTTACTCTCACGTCGGGGGTTTTCCCTTCCTTCTCCGACTGACCGTCGGGGTTTGCGCTTCAAGGTTTCGCTAGTTTTTTTCATCACCTGCTGCGGCAGTGACCTCAACAGAGTCACAGATGAGAGTGAGCGTAGAGAGGTCCACAACGAGGTCATCAGACTGACATGAGGGAAGGCTCTGCGTTTCATCGTTGTCGAGATCTGGTTCTTTCTTCATAGGCTCCTCTATATCAGATGAACTGATCCCATCTTCCACAGGCTGTAAGTCATAAAGAGAACATATTTATCACTTTCAAATAAAGGAGTGGGACTCGTCTTAATCTACCAAAGGAGGGAACATAGAAAGACGTACCCTTTCCTGAGGAAGCCTATGTTTGGGGTTTCCTGCTATCATCACAATGACACCGCTTTAGGAGTTTTGAAGCCGGTGTGTTTTCCTTCCCTTCCAATCTACCAGCCGAAAAAAATCAAAACTTTACAAATTCTGACTGGTCCCGGGGAAAACTGTTGAAGAAAAAAAAGGAAGACTCAACTTTTTAAAATTTTTTATAAGTCTCTTTCGTCGTTTCGTTTTAAAATTCAAAGGAAGTATCCAATCTACCAGCCGTTTAAAAACAAAAACTTTACAAATTCTGACTGGTCCAGTGGAAAAACTGTTGAAAAAAAAAGACTCAACTTTAAAAATTATTATAAGTCTCTTGCACTCGTTTTGTTTCGTTAATATTCAAAGAGAAGTTTTTAGCAAAATAAAATGTCTCGCTTACCAGAATCGAGAATGCCTGCTTCCTTCGCCATGATGAGAGTAAAGGCTATGGAGAGGTCAGCCTCTATTTTTTTGCGGGGAAGGACAGCTTCAGCGGGCTTTATATACAGCTCAGAGGGGCCTTACCAGCCAGGAGGGGTTTTTTGGGGGATACTCTCGTCAGAGGTGACCTTCCTCACAGAGGGAAGCACAAAGATAACCTTGTCTACGTAGGCAAAAAGTATTTTCACAAGGAGGTAACATTTTAAAATTCTCTCTAGCATATGCTATCACTAATCTGTCATTGATAAAAAAAACGATTTTCCGAGAAATTTTTTTTAAAAAAATATAAAGTTTTCTAATCCCACAAAGGCTTGCTTTTTGAATAAACATATAAAAAATTTGACCCCAAGTGTGGGAAAAATCACTTTTTGGGTTTTGTTTTGGATAAACGATATAAATATTTAAAAATTTTTTTTTGTTTT
>NW_026468504.1:0-12453 GCF_026875155.1 Cherax quadricarinatus | reverse complement strand
GTTTTTTTTGTTCTGTACTGCTGTTCTGTGTTATTGTACTGTACTGGTCTTATGTGTTACTCTACTGTACTGGTCTTCTGTGTTATTGTACTTTACTGGTTTTTTGTCTTTCATTACTGTACGGGCCCTTTGGGTTGGTTATGGTACTTTTCTTGCTTCTGTGTCATTGTACTGCACTGGTCTTTTGTGTTATTGTAATGGATGGTCTTCTGTGTTATTTTACAGTACTGGTCTTCTGTGTTTTTGCACTGTACTGGTCTTCTGTGTCATTTTTACTATACTGGTCTTCAGTGTTGCTGTACTATTTAGTCATCTGAGTTTTTTGCACTGCACTGGTCTTCTGTGTTACTGTAATGGGATTTCTGTTCTTTTACTGTACGGGTCGTCTGTTTTATTGTACGTACTGCTCTTATGCGTTTTTGTATTGTATGGTCTTCTGTGTTATTGTACTGTACTGGTCTTCTGCTTATTGTATTGTTTCTGGTCTTCCTGTTATTGTACTGCACTGATCCTCTGTGTACTGCATTGTACGGCTATTCTCTGTTATTTGTACTGCACGGGTCTTCTGGGTTAATGTACTATATGGTTTTCTGTGTTTTTGTATTGTATTGTCTTCTGTGTTAATATACTGCACTGGTCTTTGTGTTATTGTATTGCACTGGACTTCTTTGATTATTGTAGTGTACAGATCTTCTGTATTATTGTTCTGTACTTATCTTCCGAGTTACTGTACTGTATGGTCTTCTCTTTTATTGTTCTGTACAGGTCTTCTCTGTTATCATACTTACTGGTCTTCCGTGTTATTGTACTGTATTCTCATCGGTGTTTTTTACTGTACTGGTCTTCTGTGTTTTGTACTGTACTGGTCTTCTGTGTTATTGTACTGTATGGTCTTCTGTGCTATTACACTGTAGTGGTCTTCTGTGTTATTTTTACTGTACTGGTCTTCTGTGTATTACATTGTAGTGGTCTTCTGTGTTATTGTACTGTACTGGTCATCTGTGCTATTACATTGTAGTGGTCTTCTGTGTTTTGTACTCTACTTATCTGTTATTGTACTGTACTTGTGTTATTTGCTATTGTACTGTAATTGTGTTATGTGTTATTGTGCAGCACTGTTTGTTTTGTACTGATCTGCGATTGTACTGTACTGGTCTTCACTGTTATTGTACTGTACTGGTACTGTTATTGTACTACACTGGTCTTCTGTGTCATTTTACTGTACTGGTGCTCTGTGTTCTTGTACAGTACTGGTCTTCTATATTATTGTACTGTATTGGTCTTTTGTGTTATTGTACTGTACTGGTCTTCTGTGTTGTTTTACTGTACTGGTCTTCTGTGCTATTGTATTGTACTGGTCTTCTGTGATACTGTACTGGTGTTCCGTGTTACTGTACTGTACTGATATGTTATTGTACTGTACTGGTATTCTGTGTTGTTGTACTTTACTCTTTTTCTGTGCTCGTACTGTACTGCTCATCTCTATCATTGTACTACATGGTCTTCCGTGCTGCTTTCGTTTAGTTATCGATTTTGTTGCACTGCATGGTTTCGGGTTTTTGGTATGGATTTTTTTTCTTTTACTTGGGGTCGTTGTTTTATTATACTGTTCTTTTTCTGTGTTTTTGTATTGTACGTCTTCGTGCTATTTTACTGTCTGGACATCTGCGTTTTTTGTTCTGAAAATGCTCTTTAGTTATTGTATGTATGGTCTTTGTGTTATTGTATCTATTTGTTTCTTTTTTTATTGTACTGTACGTTTTTCTGTGTTTTTTGTACTGCACTGGTTTTCTGTGTTTTTTCTGTACTGGTTTCTGTTTTATGGTACTTGTTAAAAAAAACGCGATTCTAAAAGCTTAGGATCTCCAGTGGGAAACATAACCTAATAGGAATTTTTAGTGTTGATTGTTTTAGAGCAGAACCTTTAAAACGTTTTTCCATTCCTTGGATAAAGAGACTCAGTCGGGTAATACACCACCTGGTTATGTTGTACAAGACTAAACTCAAAGTCTTCAGATTGGGGAAAGTACCAAAGGGTTTTTTGATCAAAGTTACTAGTAGTCAAAGGACAATTTCCCAACCCTTTGGATCAAGAAGATCCCGGACTTTTCCCCAACCCATGGTCAGTCCCCCGGGAATTTTCCCAACACGGGGATCAAGAGCCCCCCGGACAGTTTCCCCAACACCTTGGATAAGGCTCCCGGACAGGCCCCATTTGTTACAAAAACGGGGATTCAAAAAGCTTAGAGATCTCCGTGAATACAAAAGGACGCCCTTCAGATCCACCCTGTTACTGGGTTTTCATAACAAGTAGTCAGTATCCTTGCCCAAATTATCCTTTAAAAATTCGTATTATTCAATAGTGTTTAGGTTACAACTGGTAGGCTACTAATAGAGAAATTAAAATTTTAATAAATTTTTTAAGTGTAAGTTGTCAAAGGGTTTTTTATAAAGAAAATTTAAATCACAGCAATAAAAATAAATCAATCTTCGAGTTCAATATTATTGTGCTGAAAGACAATCACATTTAAAATTTTTAAATACCGTCAGGTACTTTAACTTTTAAATAAAATTACAAATTGATAGAAAGTGTGATTTTGCGTGTAAGTGCTTTTAAATAGTTACTATTCTCAAGCCGAATGATTTAAACAATGACTGACAAAGTCCTCAAAAAAACTAACTTTTTGACCGCTGGCAACCCGAACAGTTGCTTGAACAACAAAGAAGCTAACCAATAGCAATGCAATATAAAGCGACTGGACACAGAATCAGGAACAAGGAGTAATTTTAACGACACTAAGAGGGCCCCATCTGCAGACCTCCAAAAAAGTTAAAAACTCCCAAAATACTAAATCTTGTTCAGCATAGGTAAAACGTGACTGTGAAATACCGGAAACCCAGTACAAAATTAGGTGAAGCTATGCTAAGGCCGAGTACTCAGGTTCTTTTACACAAAACCTCGTCAACGTCGAAAATCATAAGTCTATACTTTTTCTGTAACAAAGTTCTCAAAACTAACAAGAATATGAGACAGACAATTGTCCAACCACCAAGGAGTCTACAGCGATGAATATTCACGGAGGTGGGACCCCCCCCCCTCGATCACGTGTAGCTGTGGCAACTGCAGCTCAAAAAGCGGCAGTAAAACAGTGAAAGGAAAATTCAGTGTTGAAATCAAGACTAACTGGACATTTTATTACATCCTAACACCAAAGTAAAAATAAAATTTAAAAAGCAATTATTTCGTTTTAGCTATTATCGCAAATTAAGAAATTAAAAAAATTATATAAAAAGGTAATATACATTAATATTACATAAAAATTGAACCCATTCAGGGGTTGAAACACCCCCCCCCCAACACGAAGGGGGTGATGGAGTTGAGAATGTCTTTAAATTATTTCGGTTATCATATCAATATTATTATCAAAAAAAAAATTAAACATTAATCAGAGTTCTCTTGTGCCAAGCCCTCTAAAATTTTAAAGCGTCCGTCACTGGAATGCCCCGTTCTAGGGCGTACACGTATCTTTTCTCGCATACTCGTGTTTTTGTACATCAGTGTAGAGACAGGATAGCGGACAAGGAGGGCAGTTGAGGTCGTCATAGTAGAGGAGATGCATTCCCACTCTTAAGTAGGGGTTTTGGGGAAATGCAGGCAGTATGAACTCGAGAAAAAAGTTTAAAGGGTGTGTATGGGGGGGGTCGCGGCAGAACAGTGTTGCGTCACGCAGTCATCACCCCACCACACTATCATCAACATCAGCTTGTCTCCCCCTCAAAAACCCTTTACTGTAAATATATAAATAAAAATAATTAGACTGACAGAGTTATATAGTTTTTGGGGCTAGGGTTTAAAGTTACTTTACAAATTTGACATAGCAAGTAAAAAGTTTTTGGGCACGAAAATTCTTTAAATTTTAATTAATTGTAAGTAAAAGGGACGAGACAGGCTCGCAATTACATTAAAATGACCATTATGGTTTTATGCTAATAAAATAGGTTGGATTTGGGGGCCCCACCTCATTATCCTAGCTTTTTTTATTTTCATGATTTATTAAGTGAGTGGATTGTGGTCAGAAAAAAAGTTAATTTTAAATGGGGAAGTCCCCAAATCACGTCAAAATGTTCCAAGAACCACAAGAGAAAGGCCTCTTTTCAATAGTGGCAAAATTTTTTTCGGTGTCGTTTAAGCTTAGATGAATAGTAACATTAGGATGGAGAATATCATGGATGTTGATGTTGGAGTGCACAGCCCCCACTGCAAAACCCTCGCTCTATATGAAAAAAGAAGGGAAGTTTGAAATTAGGACCTTAAACCAGGAGCAGAGGATAGAAAGCGCTTCAATTTTTTAAAAGGTTAAAACAATCTCTAGTCCAGGTGAACTGAACTTTGTACAGTAAGTCATGGGGGGAGCTGCAATTGAGAAAAGTTTGGACAGAACCTGCGAAAAACCTCCCATACCCAGGAATCTCTGTACCCCTTTCCTACCCTGTGGCACTGGAAATTCAAAAAATTGCCAACCTTTAAGCCTAAAGGGCAACCTCCCCTTTGGGCCCGATACAAAAGCCTAGTGGTAATCTTGGTTTGCCCAAAACTAATTTGCTAAGTTAATTGAAGTTGAGTGCCCCAGTTTCAAAAAATTCTGGACGCGTAAGGCTTTTCCCACTCGTCATGTACACCACTAAGTCGTCAAGGTGGCTTCTACCCCTTCAAAGTTGTGGTCAACTCGTTATTAATTTTGGAATAAAGAACCCGTTTAATAGCCGAAGGGGGTGAACGGGTATTTAAAACAATCCATCTTGAAAGTAAAAGCAAAATTTTCTTGAGCACGTTCGTAAGCGGGACTTGATAATAGCCTCGTAAGAGATCAAAACGGCTGAAAAAACTGGGCCCCTGACACACGATCAATAAGGCGTAAATGCGAGGTAGAGGATAACCTCAGGCAGGTGACGATTTCACTTTCCTGTAATCAGGCACATCCTGAAACTCCGTCGGGTTTGGCACTAAAATACAGGGATGCCCTGGACTTTTACTGCGTTCAATAACCCGGAGATAACAAAAATAACCTTTTCTCAATGTTTTATGCTTTGTTGGACTCCCTATAGGTGATGCTTAATGGGTGATGCCCTGTACTCAACGTCATTACACCCAGAGTACAACGTTTAGGAACATCCCCCAAACAATTCAGGGAAATGAAAAACATTTTTTTAAAACCACCATTTTATCAATCCAAGGTTATAAGAAAATCTTTCTAGTGATTGTAGGTCACTGTTTTTTCAAAAACAAACCCTCTATCCCAGAGGTCGGGTAGACTGACTTTTTCCCTTGCCCTAGGAAGAATGAAGTATAGGTGGGACTAGCGTTACCTTAGCTGGTTAACATGGTACACTGTTTTGATTTTTTTCCCCAGGGTACGTCCCAAAAAAATTTACCCGCTAGCTTTTTCACTACTTCCGGGGACCATCATCCTGCTTGTAGAGCTGCCGGGTAAAATTTCGGCCATCCCTTTACCTGCTTTAAAAGAACGAGAGACAGACGCTTGTCATAATGTTGCTTCATTTAGTTGGGCTGAAACGGTTTTTCGAAGCAGCTCTCTAGGGGCGTCAATGTTGCTGCATTAATGAAGGGAAGTACTCAATGATGGATTTGATTTCCTGTCCACAGTCTTTAACACTGCAGAGGACAAGCCTTGGTTCCCAAAAAATTTAATTTAAACGGAAAAATCCCAGACTTTTTTGCTCCTTTCTCTCAAGCGAACAGAAGAAAAGGAACCCCACCCAGTTCTAGAAAAAAACTAAATAAGTTCATCAAGACTTTTAGGGGCTGATGAAATCTCTTAGAGCACCTTGTGACTGTGGATGATAACTGGTTGAAATACAGATTTTTCCCAGGTGGGATAATGTTCTCGAAAGATCTTAGAAGTGAAATTAGATCCTGATCTGTTGTATTCTCTGGCCCAAACTAACTGGGAGAAAAAATTTCATCAGCGCTCTCACAATAGCACGGCATTAAATTTTTTCATAGGAATAGCTTGGGTGCGGTTGCAGCGTCCATAATGTAAAAAAGTATTGGTTTCCCAGTTTGGTTTAGGCAAAGGACCAAAACCAATCAAAAATAAGAGTAGAAAGGTTCACCATGCACGGTGATGGGAAAGAGGGCGCAGGTGGAGTTGGGGTCTGGTTGCCTGCACTTGACCCTTGCAACGTGCACATGATCACACTGTTTTCCCTTTATCTTTGGCCAAGTAAAAGTTTTTGCCGTTTACCGGTTCTTTTTGACACCAAATGTCCCCCTATGGGGCTTTGTGGCAAAACAAAGGTTGTTCACGAAAAGTAACTGGTAACACAGCGAGATGTTTTACTGTGTTAGAAACACTACATGCAATTCATGTTTTTTCTCCATCAGTACCCATTTTCATAAAGTAACAATTATCGAGATCCTTTGCTTCACCTCAGTAACTGCATATCTCTAAACTTTCCCCTGACTGATCAACAAACTGACCTGATTAAATCCATGAGTTAGAAATTTAACGTCAGGGTCCCCACTAGGTTATGACCGGGGGATCAGTGTTAAAGATCCGGGCCAGAGCGTCACTAAACAACATACAACCCCCAAATCATTGTCATCCCTAATCAACAGGGACAAGGAGGTTGTTGAATTTTGCATAGCTCTTTAAAAATTTCGCTGAAGGAAATAAAATAGGTTTTCTCTTACAAGCTTCAATGGCATAATTATATCAGTGTTATTATCAACACAAGTGGTTCCTTACATACCAGCATGAAGGATTCGTTCCCCCTTTAACAAGTCAGACCTGAGGGAAAAACACCATGGTTACCAGAAATAAACCTAAATGCTTGTTTAATATAAATTTGTGCGAGGCATTTTTTAACCCCCTCCATAGGTTCTAACAAAAAACTATCTTTCAATAGGTTTTCGTCAGTTTTGGGGGAGACATCTTCTCTTAAACGTGAGATCGCCAGTGTCTCTGAAAAAATTTTTCTCAGTTGATGTGATTCGTAAAAACCTACTTTATCTCTCGAAAGTAAGGCTATCGCGAACGAATCTTTTCGTCAGATACACTTTTGCGTAGTCACATCCTGAGTAAATTTTAAAACAGTAGGATCAGAAGGGGATTGCTAGGCTTTTGGTTCTTTGTTGCCCCAAAAGGGGTCGGGCTTGGTGGGGGCGCCACCGCCGACTGTATCTCCATTCTTTCTAATATAGCAATACTCTCTAGTATGTCCTTTTCTGTTAAAAGGTAATTTAACTTTCTTTTTCTCTATACAATTTCTTCTAGCCACAGAGACGATTCAGGATTTTGAGTTTTCTGGGAAAGGTCGAGAAGTTACAGTGCAGGTACATCGGCCGGGAAAGAGCAGCTGATTTAGGTTGCCCAAATTTTAGGCAATTTTTTTTACTTGTTTCTTTGTGTTTTGTACGACAAGTTTGTGAGAAATTCGTAATTGTTTAATGCTGCAGTTTCCGAATATCCGGGTAGATATCGTCAGATATTCTTTTATGTCCGCAGACATACAGTTTTTTAAAAAATCTTCGTGTGTAACAACTGAACAAGGCTGTCGTAGTTGTTACATTTTGCGCTCTAGAAACCCTCTCTCAAATGCAACTTTTTTCTCACGGCAAACTCTACACAGTTTTATTTGGTCGTTGTAACGTACGAAAATGCTCTTTGATAATTTCAGGGAACAAGTTATTGTTCTAGAATAGTTTTTTTGACAGGTCATAAATGACTTGGGAAATGCAAAACTGCAGTACAGGTTTTAGCTTCCCCCTCAAAGCAGTATGAGCAATGTTGCCCAGTGTTACTGGCCAGTTTTTTGCACGGCCGGTTCTCAAACACATCAAAATATGTGTTAAGTCACTTTCAAAAAAAATTAGGAACATGGGTGCGTTTTCCCCATTAATGTGTCCCGTGTCTATCATCTGTTGTCTTCCCAGACAACATTTTCTCTTTGGAAAAATTTTTTCGTTTTTAATTTCCTCTGTGCCCCTATTTTTGCAGTTGCAAAAATAATGAGGCGTTCAAAAACCCCTCAAACTGTTCCCGAGGATAGGACCATAGGGAATGGGGAGTAGGGGAAAAAACATGTTCTGGCGGTCCCTTTGGTCGGCACTTGGTCCGCCGTCTTAGAGTGTCTAGATCTGGTCTAGGATAAGTAAAAACAGTGTAGTATACACTGTACTAGTGTGTGGGGCGCATCCAAACCCGTACACTTGTACTATGTGTCAGGGGGAAGGGCGGCGAGAAAAATGATCTACACTAGGCTCAACACTAAGCCATTCTGTTTTAGTTGCTCTTTTTTCAATTAAATAAGCCATACTTCCCAATTGTGACACTAGGGTTTCTGAATTGAATCATAACAGAATTCTGTATGAGGGGGGAAACAATATTCTTTAATTTAAAGCTTGACGTTTTGCGGTGTAAACCTGTTATACGCACACCGAGATACTTGGTACTTGCCAACACGTTGAAGTTTTAATGTACTTAACTCGACAAAGTAGGTATCAATTAACTGTTTTACTTTAGTACATCACGAAAAAAATTTTTACACGAGAGAGGATATGGGAAACTTTACCTGGGAATTTTAGTGTTTGGATGTCTTAGAGCTGAATCCTAAAATATTTCCCTCTCCTTGGATCAAGAGACTAAGTCAGGTACTACTCCAGGTTTTGTACAGACTAAACTCAAAGCTTCAGTTAGGAAAGTACCAAAGTGTTTTATCATAGAGTTACTAGTATGTCAAACTGGGCAATTTTCTCCAACACCCTTGGATCAAGAAGACCCGGACAGTTTTTCCAACACCTTGGATCAATCTCCCGGACGTTTTCCAACACCTTGGGTAAGAGCCCCCCGGACAGTTTCTCCAAAACCCTTTGGTCAAGAGCATCCCCACAGGCCCCCATTTGTTACAAAAAAAACCCATTTTAAAAGCTTAGAGATCTCCAGTGAATACAGAAAGGCTGCCCTTCCGCATCCCCCTGTTACGGGGTTTTGTAACAAGTAGTCAGTTCCCTTTTCCAAAAATTTTCCCTTAAAATTTAGTATTTTTCAATGTGCTTTAGGATTACAACTGGTAGGACTAACTAGAGAAATTAAAATTTTAAAAAATTTATTAAAAAAGTAAGTTGTCTAGAGGTATATTATCAAAATAAATTAAAACACAGCAATCAAAAAAAAATCAAACTCTTTAGTTCAATATTTTTGTGCTAAAAACACATATCACATTTATAATTTTAAGTTTCCGTCGGGACATTAACATTTAATAAATTTCAAATATTACAGTGTGTGAGTATGCTGTAAGGTCAATCTCAAGACTCGAAAAGACTTAAACAAATGACTGACAAAGTCCCAAAAAACTAACTTCTTGACCGACTGGAAACCCCAAAGTCTGTTGAACAAAAAAGAAGCTAACCCCCAAAAGCAAACAAAATCAAGCGACGCGACACGAAAACAGGAACAAGGAGATAATATAACGCATAAAATAGGGACCCTCTGAGATCCCCACAAAAGTTACAAAACTCCCATAATACTGAAACTATGTTCAGCAAGGGAAAATGTGCTGACAAAACCCGGGAAACCGCACAAAATTTGGTCAGAAACTATGCTAAAAGGGCCCGAGAACTAGGGGTGTCTTTTGACACACAACCTCGTACAACGTCGAAAATCATAAGTCTTACAAAGTTTGTGAACAAATTTTTAAGAATAACAAAATATGAGACAGACAATCGTCCAACCACCAAGGGTTACAGCGACTGAATACTTCACGAGAGGTGAGGACCCCCCCCCCTCGATCACGTATAGCTACGTGGACAACTGCAGCTCAGAACCCGGCAGTTAAGACGAAAAGCGAAAATTACAGTAGTTTGAAAATCAAGATAACGGACATTTTTTGACACCAAAAAACATAAGTCAAATAAAAAAAAAAAAACAATAATTTACGTTTTAGCTATTATCGAAAATATAAGAAATAAAAATTATTAAAAGGAATTACATTAATTATACTAAAAATCATTGTAACCCATTCGGGGTTGAAAACAGTACTTCACTTGTCTTCTGTGTCTTTGTTGTACGGGTTTTTGTGTTATTTTACTTACTGGTCTTATGTGTTACTGTGGGGATTCGCTTCTGTGTAAAAAAGGGTCGTCTGTGTTATTGTAATGAACTGTTGTCGTGTTCTGTAGGTCTTCTGCGTTTTTGACTTTCTTCTGTTTTTATCTACTGTTTTCTGTGTTATTGAACTGTTTTGGTCTTCGTGTTTTTTTTTGTAATTGTCTTTTGTGTATTGTACGTACGGTTTTTTGTGTTGTTTTACTGATGGTTTCTGTGTATTGTATTGAACGGGTTTTTTGTGTTGTTGACTGTACTTTCTTTTTGTTATTAGCTGTATGTCTTCTCTATATTGTAACATGGTTTCTGTGCTGCTGTACGTTCTAGTCATCTGATTGTTGCACTGCATGGCCTTCTGTTTTTTTCTGTACTGGGATTCTCTGTTTTTTTACTGTACGGGCCGTCTGTTTTATTGTCTGTATACTCTTCGGGTTTTTTTGTATTGTCTGGTTTTGTTTTATTTTACTGTACGGACATCTGTGTTTTGTTTTGTATGGTCTTTGTGTTACCTACAAACTGGTTTCTGTGTTTTTGTGTGATTTTTTCTGTGTTAAGTCCCTTACTTGCCCTTTGTATTGACTGTATGCTATTCTGTGTTATTGTACTGCACGGGGTTTCTGTGTTTTTTACTGTACTGTCTTATGGTTATTGTACTTAGGTCTTATTTTACTGTGGGGTTTCGTTTTCCGTGTTACTTTTGGTCTTTCTGTGTTATTGTATTGTACTGGTCTTTGGTTTTGTATGTATGATCTTCTGTTTTATTTTTCTGTGCTTGTCTTCTGTGTTATAGTTTGTACTGGTTTTCTTGTTTTGTTTTGTACTGGTTTCTTGTTATTGATTGTCTGGTCTCTGTGTTATTGTACTGTACTGGTCTTCGTGTTTTTTGTATTGAGGTTTCTGTGTTTCTGTTTTGTACGGGTCTTCTGTGTTATTGTTCGTATGGTCTTCTGTGTTACTGTTTTGTACGGGTCTTCTGTGCTATTATTCTGTATGGTTTCTGTTTTTTGTATTTTTATGGTCTTCTGTTTTATTGTATTGTACTGGTCTTTGTTTATTGTTCGTATGTTCTTCTGGTCATGTATTGTAGGGTCTTCTGTGTTATTGTTTGTACTGGTTCGTTTACTGTTTTACTGTTTCTGTGCATTTTTCTTATGGTCTTCTGTTTTTTTTTGTATTGTACTGGTTTCTGTGTTATTGTATTGACGGGGCTTTGGTTATTGTTCTGTACTGGTCTTCTGGTTATTGATTGTACTGGTCTTCTGTGTTTTTGTTTGTACTGGTTTTCTGTTTTTATTGTTCGTATGGTCTTTGTGTTTTGTATGTAGGGTTTTCGTGTTATTGATGTACTGGTTTTCTGTTTTTTTTGTTCTGAAAGGTCTCTGTGTTTTTGTATTGTCTGGTCTTCTGGTTATTTTTTCGTACTGGTTTCTGTGTTATTGTATTGTACTGGTCTTCTGTTTTTTTTTACTGTACTGGTTTCTTGTTTTTGTATTGTACTGGCTTCTGTGTTATTGTATTGTACTGATTTTTTTTTTTTGCGTATGATTTCTGTGTTTTTGTACTAAATTTGGGTCTCTGGTCTTTGACTGTTCAAATTTTCCCCGTTTTGAACTGTACTGTTATTGTGCTGACGGGTGTTTGTTTTTGAACTATATTGGTCATCTCTGTGATTGTAAGTACTGGTCTTCTGTATTATTTTACTGTGGGTGGACTTCTTTCTTATTATAGTGTACGATCTTTGTTTATTTTAAATTACTTGTGTTCTCTGTTTCATACTGTTGGCCCTTTTGTGTTATTTATTACTGTCTTTTATTTTACTGTAATTGTTTTAAGTTTTATTGTACAGCCTGTTTTTTTACTGACTGATCTGTGATTTTACTGTATGGTTTTTTGTTTTGTACTTTACTTTTTTTGTTTTATTGTACTAACTTTCGTTATATTGTACTGGTTTTTGTGTTATTGTCTGTATTGCTCATCGTATAATTTTACAACTGGTCTTCTGTGTTTTTGTATTGAGTGGTTTCTCTGTTTTGTCCTTTCTATCTTTTATTGTACTGTAATTGTGTTATGGGGTTTTTACAGCACTTTTTTTTTTAAAGTACCCATCTGTTATTGTACTGAACTGGTTTCTGGTTTTTGTACGGTAAAATGGGCTTCTTGTTATTGTACTTATGGTCTTCTCTGTTTTTTGACTGTAATGGGGTTTTATTTTTTAAATTACTGGTCTTTTTGTTATTTTACGTACTGGTCTTTTTTGTTATTGTACTGTACGGTCTTCTCTGTTGTTGTACTGTATGGTTGTTTTTTTACTTACCCTTTTTTTTGT
>NW_026468503.1:0-33567 GCF_026875155.1 Cherax quadricarinatus | reverse complement strand
AAAAGGAAGGATATAGGAAAGTACTGGTTTGGTAATAGAGTTTGGATGAGTGGAACAAACTCACGAGTACAGTTATAGAGGCCAAAAACGTTGTGTAGCTTTAAAAATAGGTTGGATAAATACATGAGTGGATTTTGGGTGGGTTTTTGGGAGTTGGAACCTGATAGCTTGTGTACCAGGTCGGTTGGCCGTGTTCCTCCCTTAAGTCAATGTGACCTGACCTGACTAGGTTGGGTGCATTGGCTTAACCCGGGTTTAAGAGACTTGGACCTGCCTCGCTGGGCCAGTAGGCCTTCTGCAGTTTTCCTTTCGTTCTTATGTTCTTATGTTTATATATGAAATACTCTCAAACACATATGAAATACCCCCAAAAATATGAAATACTCTCACATACATATGAAATACTTCTTTACACATAGAAATCCCCCCACACATATATGAAATACTCTCACACACATATGAAATACCCCCACACATATGAAAACTCTCACATACATATGAAATACTCTCATACACATATGAAATACCCCCACACATATTAAAATACTCTCACACATATATGAATACTCTCACATACATATGAAATACCCCCACACATATATGAAATACTCTCACACACATATGAAATACCCCCACACATATATAAATACTCTCGCACATATATGAAATTACTCTCTCATACATATGAAATACCCCACACATATATGAAATACCCCCACACATATAAGAAATACCCCCACACATATATGAAAATACTCTCACACACATATGAAATACCCCCACACATATATAAAAATACCCCCACACACATATGAAAAAACCCCCACACATATATGAATACTTCACACAACATATGAAATACCCCACACATATATGAAATACCCCCCACACATATGAAAAACCCCCCACATATATGAAATACTCTCACACACATATGAAATACCCCCACACACATATGAAATACCCCACACATATATGAAATACTCTCACACACATATATGAAATACTCTCACACAAAAATATGAGATATTCATCACACACATATATGAAATACTCTCACACACATATGAAATACTCTCACACACATATGAAATACTCTCACACACATATGAAATACCCCCACACACATTGAAATACTCTCACACACATATGAAAAAACTCTCACACACATATATGAAATACTCTCACACACATATGAAATACTCTCACACGCATATGAAATACCCCCACACATATATGAAATACTCTCACACACATATGAAATACCCCCACACATATATGAAATACTCTCACACACATATGAAATACTCTCACACACATATGAAATACTCTCACACACATTTTGAAATACCCCCCACACACATATGAAATACTCTCACACACATATTGAAATCTCTCACACACATATATGAAATACCCCTCAAAACACATAGGGAAATACCCCCACGCACATATGAAATACTCTCACACACATATGAAATACTCTCACAACATATGAAAAACTCTCACACACATGAAATACTCTCACACACACATATGAAATACCCCCCACACACATATGAAATACTCTCACACATATATGAAATATCTCTCACACACATATGAAATACTCTCACACACTATGAAATACTCTAAACCCACATATGAAATACTCTACACACACATATGAAAACCCCCACACACATATAAATACTCTCACACATTTTATGAAAAAACTCTCACACACATATGAAATACTCTCACCCCAATATGAAATACCCCCACACATATATGAAATACTCTCACACACATATGAAAATACCCCCAAATATTTTGAAATACTCTCACACACATATGAAATACTCTCAACACCATATGAAATACTCTCACACACATATGAAATACTCTCACACACATATGAATACCCCACACACATATGAAAATACTCTCACACACATATGAAATACTCTCACACACATATATGAAATACTCTCACACACAATGAAATAATCTCACACCATGAAATACTCTCACACACACATATGAAATACCCCCCACACACATATGAAATACTCTCACACTATATAAAATACTCTCACACACAATGAATACTCTCACACATATAAAAATACTCTCACACACATATGAAATACTCTCACACCCCACATATGAAATACCCCCACACACATATGAAATACTCTCACACATATATGAAAATACTCTCACACACATATGAAATACTCTCAAAACAAATGAAAATACTCACACACAATATAAAATACTCTCACACACACATATGAAATACCCCCACACACATATAAAAATACTCTCACACACATATATGAAAAAACTCTCACACACATGAAATACTCTAATGTAAGAAAAGCCTGTACTGTCTGCACAAAACGCCCATGCTGTCTGCCACCCTTAGTTCATTTTTTTCGCACCATGCTGGTGCTGCCACCTATAGGCTTGCCACTTCAGCCTGCCTGCCCTTGCCTCCTCTCACTTCACAGCGGCCCTAGCAGGAAGACACAAGCCTACTCCTAGCTCTCTCTCGTGGGAGAGGGCCCCTGCCCGGGCCAGGGGAACAAACCCAAGCCTGTGTACCCACCACGATTTTAACAATAAAGTAAGAGCCCCCGAAGAAGACGTTTATCATTGAACCCCGCTTGCAGTACACCAAACAAACTCGTTATAAATGGTGGAAAGGGGTGGGCCACAGCAGTGTATTTGCCCAGATGAGAGTAAGGAAGGAATGAATCTCTTCACTTCATCATCCCATGCAAAAAGCATCCGTCCTCAACGAGTTATCCATGATGTCGTGTCTGCACGTTTGAGCATCCAGACACAGGTAAAAAGCAGGTCCAGGCCGAAATTTGCCAAAATTTCCCCGAAATTGTAATGGTTTAGTTACCCCACCTAAAATTTCCACCTTTTCCCCAAAAATCAATAAAATATTTTAAAACTTGAAGCCCCAACCTTTTGGTTCTCTCACCAACAATGTTTTACAAAAGCAAGCCCAATCTTTTTTCAAAATTTTCCCCCCCCTTTCCC
This sequence comes from Cherax quadricarinatus, assembly GCF_026875155.1. Classification (NCBI taxonomy): domain Eukaryota; kingdom Metazoa; phylum Arthropoda; class Malacostraca; order Decapoda; family Parastacidae; genus Cherax; species Cherax quadricarinatus. The sequence continues at coordinate 30,531 of NW_026468503.1, read as the reverse complement.
AAAATTAAAAGTTCTCCCCTTTTGTTAAAAAAAGGGGTTCCTCACCCCGATGTTTTCCCACTTAAAAACCTAAAAACACCTTTTAAATACCCCACCACTTGCCCCCATTTTTCCCCTCCTGTTTTTTGGGTTTTTAAATTTCTTCCCAATTTTAAAAAATCCCTCCCCAACATAAAATACTTCACACCACAAAATTTTAAAACTGCCACAAAAAATACCCAAAGGGGTTTTGGCGTGTTCGTGGATCAAAACCCAAAGGTTTGTTTTTTCCAAAAATTTCAACCCCCATGCGGGGGTTTTTCCCCCCAAACCATGGCTTTCACCCCCCCGTCCCCTTGCCCCACTCATATCACAGGGTCTCCCAAAAGCCCCTAAAGTGAAACTCCTAGCCCTTCCAGTGGGGGGCCTTGGGGGGCCCCCATGGGAAAGCCACAATCCTGTGTCCACCATTTTTTTAAACTAAATTAAGTTTTGTCGAAAAAGAGTTTATACCCCCGGTTGTTTTAAAAAATTTCCCTCTTAAAAAAAGGTAAATTTTTTTGGGTCACTTTTCATTTGGGTTTTGGGCCCAATGAAGAAAAGGGAATAATTTCTTAAATTTAAACCCATGTTGACCGCATCCCGCTTTAAAGTTTCCTGGGTTCCCCTTTTGAATTTTTGAGCCCGGGACCGAGTACAACAGGACCGGGAATTTTTTCCCCCGTTGAAATTTTTTTGGGAAGTTATAGAAGCCCCAGTCCCGGCCCCTTTTTTCCCAAAAGCCTTTTTGTTTCTCGTCTATGTTGTTTTTTTTTTGTTACCTCCCAAACGTTTCCCAACCAGATTTTTTTTCTTTTTCCCCTCCGACGGAGCCCCAGTTTTGTGGGGGAAAAAAATTGGGTTCCCCTTCCCCCTTCCTGTCCCAAAACCCACCCCAAGGAATAACCACGGGGCCCCAGCCCCCGTTTTTCCCTTCTTTTGGGAATTTTGCCAAAGGATGTTTTTTGATCCCTAGTGCCACTAAAAAGCTGTGTTTTGGTTTACAGTAGATTTTCCCCAGGTCGTTCTCCCACGACATTTTCCAAAGGGGGGGACCCCACCACCCCGGAATAAATTCCCAAAAGTAACCAGTCAAAGAGGGGCCCTCCGGGCCCTTCCCAAAAGCCCTTCCCAGGGGCCCCTTTTTATGGACCCTCAGGGGGGGGCCCCAGAATGGTGTTGCCCCATGTTTGAAAGGAAACCCTGAAACGATTCCACGATTGATGTTTAAAATTTTTTCCAGAGTTAGAAAGAAAACCCTTTTAAAATTTTCCCAGTCAGGCCCATTTTTTATTGGCCCTTTTTTTTTCCCGTGTTTTGCAATTTTAACCTTTAGCCCGCAGGAAGCGGGGTTGTTAAATTTCGATTTTCCCAGGGGGTTAAACCCAAAAATTAAACCCCCCCAAAATTGTTTTTTTTCCCCCCCCTGTGGAAGTTTTTTTTTCCCAGTTCCATTTGTATAAAGTTTTTATTTTTTTGTTCTGGTTTTTCCTTTACGAAGAGATTTTTTTTTTCCTCCAGGTCCTTCGGGACGAAGAACAATTGGGGAAGCTTAGAAAAACCTTTCTGTTGAAACCCCAAATGCGGGTAAACCCCCTTTTTTAAATTTTGCCGCCAGTGGGCCCCTGCCACCAAAGGGCCCCCTTTTTCCCCTGCCTCCCCTTCCCCTTCTCACTTTTCCGGGGTTTTAGAGAAGACCCCAAGGCCTACCCACTCCCCCCCCGGGGGGAATCCCCGCCCGGGCCCAATGGCACCCACAAAATCCGGTAAAACCCCCCGGGGAACCTCCTTGGAAATTTTAAGCCCTCCCGGGGGGAAACCCCGTTTTCCCCCATTGAAACCCCCGCCTTCGGGCCCAAAAACCAAACTCTTTAACCAAAAACTTTTAAATTACCCCACACCAAAAGGAAATTCTCCACCTATAATTCTTTTCCCACATAAAAAAACCCCAACCTTTTAAAATTACTTTTTACCACTTGTTTTTTAACACCCCCAATGTTTTTTTTTTACCCCCTAAAAATTTTTTCCAAAACCTTTTGTATAAATTTTTTATTTTCACACCTTTAAGAAAAATTTTTTTAAACATTTTGGAAATACCTACCCTTATGAAAAATTTCCACAAACCCACCACCATATAAATACCCCTTGGGGTCTCCAACCAACGTTATTAAATTCCCTTTTCACCCCGTCTCTCACACCCCTATATGAAAACCTCTCCACCCTTTTGGGGGAAATCCCTCCACCATTAAAACCCCACAACCTTAAAATAAAACCACTAACAAAAAAGAAAACCCCCAAAACAAATTTTAAAAACCCTCTACCCCAAAAATCCCCTTAACACAAGAAATATAAAATAAATACCCCACAACATTTTGGAAATTTTCACAACATAGGGAAATACTTCCCCCAAACATATAAAATTTACCCCCAACCCCAATATAAAATTTACTTAACACAAAATTAAAATTTTTTTAACACACAAAAAATTTATTCTACACACAAATGAAATACCCCACCCCTTAACGGGAAAAAACTCCCACCACAAAAAATTCCCCAAACCCACAAAGGGAATTTACCCCCACAAAACCAAAGGGAAACCCCCCCACACACGGGAAATACCCCCAAAAAAGGGAAATACCCCACCCCAAAAAAAAATTTCCCCAAAAAAAGGGGAATCCCTCCACAAAATTTTGGGAAATACCCCAACACACAAAGGGAATTTACCCAAAAACAAAAGGGGGAAAACCCAAACACAAAAAATTTTTAAATACTCCCACAAAAAAAAAATACCCCCCACACAAGATGAAAAAACCCCATAACCACAAAAAAAAATACCCACACAAAGGGAAATACCCCCCACAAATTGGGAAATACCCCACACGAATAAAAATACCCCCACACACAAATGAAACCCCACACACAAAGGGAAATACCCCCACACCAAATAAAATACCCCACACACAAAAAAAATTCTCTAAAAAATTTAAAAACCCCCACACACAAATGGAATCCCCCCACACAAATTTAAATACCCAAAAACACAAAGGAATCCCCGCAAAACAAATGGATCCCCCAATACAAAAGGAATACCCCCCCAAAACAAAGGGAATCCTCCCCCCAAAAGGGGAATACCCCCACACCAAAAAGGGAAATCCCCCCAAACAAAATAAAAATACCCCAAACACAAAGGGGAAATACCCCCACCAAAGGGAATCCCCCAAAACAAAATGGAAAACCCCCCAAAAAACCCCAAAAAAATTCCCCCCACACAAAAAAGGTTACCCCCACAACAAAAGAAACCCCCAAAAACCCCAAAAATGGAATACCCCACCCCAAAATGGTTTCCCCCCACACAAAAATGAAATCCCCCACACAAAGGGTAAAACCCCCACCCCCCACAAAGGAATTTCCCCCACACCAAAGGGGTTCCCCCCACACACAAATGGAATACCCCCACAAAAAAAAAACCCCCCAAACACTAAAAGGAAAAAACCCCCCACAAAAACCATGGAAATAAAATCACACAAAAAATGGTAAAACCCCCAAAAACCACAAAGGAAAATCCCCCCAAAACCCCCAAAGGATCCCCCCCCACAAAAGGGAATACCCACAAAAAGGGAAAATCCCCCACACAAAAATGGAATCCCCCAAACACACAAATGGAATACCCCCACCAAAAAATTTTACAAAAAATTGGAATACCCCCACCCACAAATGGAATACCCCCAAAACCCCCAAAGGGAAATACCCCCACAAAAAGGAGATCCCCCCACAAAAATGGTATACCCCCCCCCACAAAGGGAATCCACCTCACAAATGGTAAAAAAAAATACCCCAAAACAAACCCAAAAAAAAAATTACCCCCACACACAAAGGGAAATTAACCCCCACACACAAAGGGGTAAAACCCCCCCCCAAAAAGGGGAAAAACCCCACACAAATTTTTAATACCCCCCCAAAAAAAAGGGGAATACCCCCAAAACAAATGGTATACCCCCAAAAAAAAATTGGAAATTACCCCCCCACAAAAGGAATACCCCCACAAATGTGTTTAACCCCCCCACCACAAAGGGAATCCCCCACAAAAAGGGAAAAATTACCCTCAAAACCCAAAATTTACCCCCCCCCACAAATGGTTTTCCCCCACACCAAAGGGTATACCCCCAAAAATTTGGTAAACCCCAAAAAAAAATGGAATACCCCCCCACAAATGGAAAAACCCCCAAAACCAAAGGGTATCCCCCACACAAAAAAGGGAAATACCCCCCAAAATGGAATACCACCCAAACCCCCAAATGGAATCCCCCAAACACAAATGGAATACCCTCAAAACAAAAGGGAATATCCCCCACACCCCCCAAAATGGATCCCCCCACAAAAAGGGTTTACCCCACAACAAAGGGAATACCCCAAACAAAAATGGATTAACCCCACACAAAAATGGTACCAACCCCCCCAAACAAATGGAATACCCCCAAATAAAAAATTGAATACCCCCCACAACCAAAATGGAATACCCCACACAAAAGGGAACCCCCACAACAAAATGGAATACCCCCCACACAAATAAAAAATTTCCCCCCCACACAAAAAAGGAAACCCCAATACAAAGGGAATCCCCCCACACAAAAATTGGTTATACCCCCCCCAAATGAAATACCCCACAAAAAATTTAAATCCCCCCAACAAATGGTATCCCCCAAAACAAAATAAAAACCCCCACACACAAAGGGAAATCCCCCCAACAAAAAGGGAAATACCCCCACAACAAATGGAATCCCCCCTCACACAAAATGGAATACCCCACAAAAATTAATTACCCCACCCCAAATGGAATACCCCCACACAAAAAGGTTTATCCCCCCAAAAAAAACCCACAAAATTGGGAAACCCAACAAATGGAAACCCCACACAAAGGGAATCCCTCCCACAAAAAAAATAAAAACCCCCAACCCCAAAGGGTATCCCCCCACACACAAAAGGAAAACCCCGCACACACAAATGGAATACCCCCACACAAAAAATGGAATACCCCCCACCAAAAATGGAATACCCCCCAAAAACTAAATGGAAAACCCCCAACAAAGGGGAATCCCCCCAAACAAAGGGTTAATAACCCCCAAAACAAAGGGAATAACCCCCCCCAAAAATGGAAATACCCCCCACAAAATGGTTTACCCCCAACACAAATGGGAAATTTTCCCCCCACACAAAGGAAAAACCCCCCACACCCCCAAATTTAAAATCCCCAACACACAAAGGGGAACCCCCCCGCACACAATGGTATACCCCCCAAACAAATGGAAACCCCCACACAAAGGGAAAAACCCCCACAAAAAAATGGTTTTCCCCCACACAAAAATAAAAAAATTTATCCAACACAAAAATTGGAATCCCCCCAACCCCAAAGGGAAATACCCCCACCTCAAATTTGGAATCCCCACACAAATAAAAACCCCCAAAACAAAATGGAATCCCCCAACAAATGGCCCCCCCAAACACAAATGGAATACTCCAAACACCACAAAAGGAATACCCCCAAAAATGGAAAAACCCCAAACACAAAGGGAAATTATCCCACACAAATGGAAACCCCCCCCACACAAAGGGAAAAAAATCCACACACAAAGGGAAATTTACCCCACAAAAAATGGAAATCCCCCACCCCCAAAAATGGCCCCCCCCAACAAAGGGGGAAAAACCCCCAAAAAACAAAAAAAAATTGGAATACCCAAAAACCAAAGGGGAATACCCCCAAAACCAAATGGAATACCCCACACAAAATGGAATACCCCCCAAACAAATGGAAAAACCCCACACACAAAGGGTTTCCCCCTTAACCCCCACACACAAAAGGAAAAACCCCCCCACACACAAAATGGAAAAACCCCAAACCCAAAGGTTTCCCCCCACACACAAATGGAACCCCCCCCAAAACCACAAATGGTAATCCCCCCACAAACAAAGGGGAATTTTAACCCCCACAAAAAGGGAATTCCCCTTTCACAAAAAGGAAAACCCCCACACACAAAAAAAATTACCCCCCAAAACAAACCCCAAAATGGAAAAACCCCCACCAAAATGAAATCCCCCCCAACAAAGGGAATACCCCCACAAAAAAGGAATACCCTTCCCCAAATGGAATCCCCCAAAAACCAAATTTGGAAATACCCCAAAACACAAGGGAAAATACCCCCAAAAAACCCAAAAAAGGAATCCCCCCAAAAAACCCACAAAGGGGAATTTCCCCCCCAAAAACAAAAAGGGAATACCCCCACCCCAAATGGAAAACCCCACAAAAACCCAAAAAATAAAAAATACCCCCACCAATTAAATTTACCCCCAAACAAAAATTTAAAAAAAATTTTCCCACAAAAAGGGAATACCCCTACCCCCACCAAAGGGGAAATCCCCCCCCAAACCCACACAAAAGGGAATACCCCCACAAAACAAATGGAATCCCCCAAAACACAAATAAAAAATCCCCCGCCCAAAATGAAAACTCCCCCACAAAGGGAATCCCCCCACACAAAGGGGGAAAACCCACAAAACAAATGGTATAACACACACACAAAGGGTTTAACCCCGACACCAAATGGAAACCCCCCACACACAACGGGGTAAACCCCCACACACCAAAGGGTTATACCCCCCCCAAAACAAAATATGGGTTTTCCCCTCCCCACACAAAGGGAAATCCCCCCAACACAAAAATTGTAAAACCCCCACACAAAAAAGGGTTTTACCCCCCAAAAAAATGGATACCCCACAAAAATTTGTAAAACCCCACACACAAATTGAATCCCCCAAAACCCCAAAATGGTAAAAACCCTCACACAAAAATTGGTTTTACCCCACACAAATTTTGTATCCCCCCACACATAATGGTTTTTTTTTAAACCCCCCCACACAAAAATGGTATGCCCCCCAACACAAAAACTGGTTTTAAACCCCCCCCAAAAAAGGGAATACCCTCACCCCAAAAAAAGGTTTAAAAACCCTTCACACAAAAAAGGTATCCCCCACACACAAATTGTATACCCCCCACACAAAATTTGGGTTTTTTCCCTTTCACCCCAAAAAAGGGTATCCCCTTAAATTTTGTGGGGGAAGTTTACTCGGGGCCAGGCTAAAGGGACTGCCCCACCTCAAATACTATATCTCCCCAAGGGTTTTGAGGGACTAAATTACATCATCTTCTTTCCCTTTTCCCCCGTTGCCTCGGGAATCGGGCTGAAGAACCCTACTGTGAAAGGTGAAAAATTTGAACAATAAAGAAAACACAACTATGCTATGTGTCTTAAATCATCAACATGCCTATTTAAAACCTTTGGAAAACCCTAAGCAAAAGACTACATAAAAAAAAAAAACCCTAAAGGAACGGGAAGAAAAAAAAAATTGCAAAAAAGCAATACTTAAGTGAAGGAAAAAAGTAAATGGTATTGTTAAAACCATCGGAAGGTCTAAGGGTTTGTTTACACCCTTTCCCCAAGGCCCCCCCGAAAACCTTTGGTTCCTAGCGTACACCCACCCCCACCGAGGCCTGGGGAAAACACTTCCCCCGAGGCCTGGGGGCCCAAACCTCACCCCGGGGGCCGGGGGTTTTTGACCTAACCCGAGGCCTGGAGTTGCCCCTAAAACCCGAACCCCTGGAGTTCCCCTCCCCCAAAGGTTTGGGGTCGAAACCTCCCCCAAGGGGGGGGGTGGCACCCCCACCCGCCCCCTGGGGTCGCACCCCAACCCAAAACCTGGATTTTGCACCCCCCCCCGGGGCCCCTGGGGTCAAATTTCCCCCCCAAACCCGGGGGTCGCATTCAGGGGGGAAGGGGCCCCTGGGTCGACCTCACCTGAACCCTTTGGAGTTGCACCTCCCCCGGGGCCCGGGGGGCGACCTCACCCGAGGCCGGGGGTCACCCCTCCCCCGAACCTTGGGGGCGACCTCCCCCGAGGAGTGGGACCCCACCTCACACCCGAAGCCTGGACCCGGCATTTTCCCCCAAAGTTTTGGAATTCGCACTTCATCGAACCCGGGATTTCCCCCTCCCCCGAACCCGGGGGTTTTCGCACCTCACCCCGAAGTGGGCCGCACCACCTGAAGCCTGGATTTCGCACCTCACCCGGGGCCCTGGGGTCGCACCTCACCCGAACCCTGGGGTGCCCCTAAACCCGGGGCCGGGGGGTTCGAAACCTCCCCGGGGCCCTGGGGTCACCCCTAAAATTCGAAGCCGGGGCCCGCCCTTAAACCCCCCAACCCCTTGGAATGCCCCTTCATTCCCAAAGGGCCTGGGTCGACCTCACCCGAACCCGGGGAGTCGCCCTTTCCCCCGGGGCCGGGAAAATTTTGAAACCTCCCCAACCCTGGAGTGCACCTCCCCCGAAGCCGGGAGTCGCACCAAACCCGGGCCCCCGAATTCGCCCCTAAAACCCAAACCTGGGTAGCCCTTCCCCCGAACCTGGGAGCCCTTTCCCCCAAACCTGAAGTCCCCCTTTCCCCAAAACCTGGAGTAGCACCTCCCCCGAAGTGGAGTCGACCTCAACCCAAAGGGCTGGAGTACACATCCCCCAAAACCCGGGAAAGTCGCACCTCACCCGAAGCCTGGAGTAGCACCTCACCCAAAGCCTGAGTCGCACTGGTCTACGTACGGAAACGATGTGCAAAGAGAATTAAAACTGACCAAGAGCTAGAAACTAGACGACCACTCGGGTCGACTGATGGAAATGTCGGTAGAAGTGAATGCCAGAACTCACTCCTCAGTAAATGTAAAAATAACATGAAGAAGAAAAAAAAAAGGGGGAAGCAGGTGAACCTGATAAAAATTATCTCATGGAAGAGGCGGAGGAACAGCGTATGTTATAAAACGAGAAATATATCTGACTTAGCATCATAAAACAAAGTATCACCAGCACCATGCTAATGAACCTGGACGCCAGGTATATCAATGAACCTGGACGCCAGGTATATCAATGAACCTGGACGCCAGGTATATCAATGAACCTGGACGCCAGGTATATCAATGAACCTGGACGCCATGTATACCAATGAACCTGGACGCCATGTATACCAATGAACCTGGACGCCAGGTATATCAGTGACATCCATGAAGAATAACGAGGCACAATTTCGTGACTGGAACAATATACAAATAACCTGCACATATTATTATTATTATTATTATTATTATTATTATTATTATTATTATGATAATCAAAACTAGGCGCTAAACCACCAGGGTTATACAGTCAACCTGCACATAGCAGAATGAAGCTTATGAAGACGACTTTTCGGTCCTTGGTGTGACTAGTGGTCCAAGTCGGACCAAAAACGTCGTCATAAGTATCACTGTCATACGCGCGGGTTATTTGTGTAATGACGTTCGTAAATCTAAAGACCGGATTCTGAACATAATACACATCATACGTTCAAGCTGAAAGATATAAAAGCTAAACCAAGTGAAGCTCACGAAGCTAGAAGATAAAACAGAGAGAAGGCAAATGATAAAAAAAATAAGCCTACAAAAATACTGAGAACAGACGAGTTTGATAATGTTTGGCACCAATGAAAGTGGCAGACGACTTACAGGTTAGGTCACGTAAGGTTTGTTAGGAAACAGGACAAGTGTTTTCCTGACGCTGTTCGAGCTTTCCGTCATCTGACCGAGGCCTTCCGCTGGCTTACAGGTCCACTCCTTTGAAAATTATGGTCATAGTTATAACCTATATATTAGTAAGTATATACGACTTATCGAAACACTTCCGAGGTGTTATAGAGCACGTCAGTTCCCCTGGCTTCTAATTATGTTATTTTCCCCTATAATCTACCTTGTCCATAATTACCATCGCATTTACTTTGCTTTCATAAGGTGAAGTCCAGGATCTTTAATTAATTCATGGTATAACTTAAATCTTTGAAGACAACTGTGTTGTAGAGGTCTGAGTTTTGCTCAGACCTCTACAACACAATTGTCATCAAAGATTTATTAAGTTATACCATAAATTAAGGAAAGATCCTGGACTTCACCTTACGAAAGCAAAGTAAATGCGATGGTAATTATGGACAAGGTAGATTATAGGGGAAAAATAAACATGATATTAGGAGACAGGGAAAACTCTTAAATCACTGATTGACACACTAGTGAACGACACAGTGAACGACACAAATTAGATTTTATTACCGAAGTGACTAGTTTATTGTGCACATCATATCCACCCTGTGGACGGTAGCACAAGAGCATATGGATACACAAAATTTTGGCCTAGTAACTGGGCCCCAAAAGGGGTTAACAGGAGTACATATAGATTTATATCTACATATCTATGTTCACTTATCTGTTACTAAACAAATTTAGGAAATTTCCTTAGTATCTCTGGTATCTTATTTTCATTAATAAGATATCTTGGACATGTCACATAGGTTATTATACTGTCTATCTCTGTGTTCCTCAATAAGTGGGACAATTAAGCACACAGTGTTCAAGACAGTGACCATATGCCTGATTAAATAATTTGCATTTAGTTTGATCATCATCTGTGTGTCTCCCAAACTACCTGAAGTACTTGTAACCAAGCCTAAGCCTGGCCACTACAACATCAGTCAGTGTTCACACTGCAAGTTGCTCCATAAACATACTTATCTACGTTCATGTTATCATAGTGGGTTATAGATCTACTCAGACTTCTAACTGCATTCCTATAAAAATTTCATTTTCATTATTTACTTCTCTCCTAATACTATTCCTAATGCTAGACACAGTTATACCAAAGTTATATTCTACATTCTCCTTCTGGGTTGTCTTCTTGGATAACATACCAACTTTATTATGACACAGTGCATGGTGAAACAATCCACAGTCTTGTAAAACAGACTCAGACATAGGTAGCTCACAAAGTTTAGTGGCAGGCCCAAGAGCTGCATCTCAAAACTCACAAAAACCTGAGTGACGATTCACCTGTGTTGACGAAACACCTGTGTGAAGACACACCTGCATGACGACACACCTGCATGACGACACACCTGCATGACGACACACCTGCGTGACGAAACACCTGCGTGACAACACACCTACGTGAAAACACACCTACGTGACAACACTCCTGCGTGACAACACCTGCATGACGACACACGTGCATGACAGCCCACGTGCATGACGACTCACCTGCATGACAAACACAGTGCATGACGACTCACGTGCATGACGACACACGTGCATGGCGACACACGTGCATGACGACACACCTGCATGACGACACACCTGCATGACGACACACCTGCATGACGACACACTTGCATGACGACACACCTACATGACGACACACCTACATGACGACACATCTACATGACACACCTACATGACGACACACCTGCATGACGACACACCTACATGACGACACACCTACATGACGACACACCTACATGACACACCTGCATGACGACACACCTGCATGACGACACACCTGCATGACGACACACCTGCATGACGACACACTTGCATGACAGCACACCCTGCATTACGACACACCTGCATGACGACACACCCTGCATGACGACACACCTGCATGACGACACACCTGTGTGACGTGTCCACTCTTATCTTCCTATATAACCACCCGTTTTCTATCTTAAACTTTTCTTACAAACTGCTATATTTTGAGATAGATTTATTTAATACCATCTAACACCCATTACATATCATAGAAGTTCATTCATTCAACATGTTTTTCCTCCCGTTTTATAAACCAAAAGTAATAATATTAATAAATCTTACTCGCATACATTCCCCCACAAAGAAAATAAAAGACGATCGTAACTGCAAGATGATTCAGTGTTTTAATTTATGTATTGTCAAGGGAATTCCTGCAAGTGTATTTTTTTATGATGGTAAGTGTGAATGAACGTGTGTGAAGCAGCTGATCTCAGGTACACATCGAGTCCGTCTACTCAATGACTACATTATTTCTCTATCTTATTTTGTAGTTTGTTACTATGTATATTTGTTTTGTAGTTTGTTACTATGTATTATTGTTCTGTGGTTTGTTACTGCCTGTATTATTGCCAGTGGTATCATATCTGTGAATTATAATCTTAATTATCGAGTTTGATACTGTTTAGTAAATAATTAAATTAATGAAAATTATAGCTGGAACTTTGTGTGAGATGGCATTGTATTATAAGGAAAGTCAGAGGCAGGGCCAGGAGCTATGAATCGACCCCTGTAACCACAAATAAGTGAGTACATACACAAACATCAAAGTCTATCCAGTTTATAATACAAGAATGACTGCCTGATCTAGGTACGACATGCAACGCAACAGAACCAGTATATCTACCTTACTAACTTTGCTCTCTCATTAATTAATAATGTCATACCACGTTGACTTTAATGTAAGAAACATTTAAAAAGTTTCAAATTATATACGTGGCTTAAGTAGAAACTTTGACCTTCCTCTCAAAATCATCAATTTAATATTACAGGAGAGTCATTGTTAAGCTGTAGCCAAACTTAGACATTAATATTAAGCTTGCTTTAATCCCTACATTCGGGACTAAAATGAACTCTCAGTGTGTATAATGCATATGCTCAGTATGTTATATACTGAGATAAATACTTTTCCGTGTATATACCTTGCGGTTTATCTGGTAGGACATAAAAATATATATATCAACTAACATCTGGCCCATTAATGATCCTTCAATATAAATCCCACATTCACTCGACTCAAACAGGATTACCTAGTTCACATTAACATTACAATAGTTTAAAAATAACATACGGGCCTGTCCGGGATTTGAACCCGGGACCTCCTGCACCCAAAGCAGGAATCATACCCCTAGACCAACAGGCCGCTGAGTTTCGTCTCTAATTACATTCATTTCTCATACCTTCCAATATGAAGGAATTTATAATGAAGTAAGTGGTTTTCTGCCGGGTTCACCGAGGGATTCCTCCGCACTTTAAACGTTGTTAATTATATCCTCAGAGCAACAAGTCTGTACATTTGACAGATGAGACGGAATGTTCACATTGAAATGACGCAATAAAGAGGGCCTGTCCGGGAGTTGAACCCGGGACCTCTCGCACCCGAAGCGAGAATCATACCCCTAGACCAACAGGCCGCTAGTATACTTAATCCTGATATATTTATATACCTTTCACTCTGCCAACACTCTTTATTCAAAATGATTCGGGCCTGTCCGGGAGTTGAACCCGGGACCTCTCGCACCCGAAGCGAGAATCATACCACTAGACCAACAGGCCGCTACTAGTAAAATGTCTTCTTTGTATAATTAAAGTACATTTCTGAGATTTTATGACAAAGAAAGTAAAACAAAACACAGCTGGGCCTGTCCGGGAGTTGAACCCGGACCTCTCGCCCCCTAAGCGAGAATCAAAACCACTAGCCCAACAGGCCGCTGCCTGCCTCACTTCCTACTTACCATATAAGCAAGTTCTTATCTATAAACTATATCATTCAAATTCAAATTAAAAATTCAAAGTTTATTCTCTATAAGGATTACAATTTCGAGTTTACAAAAAATATATCATTGGTTATTTAAAATGTAATAATTATGGTGCTTGTGGCTATCTTTCCTCACGTAGTTATCTGGTGAACATTAATATACCTGGTTACTTAACCACAATAACTTGAATTTGTTTACGTTAGTTAGTTAGTTTAATATGTTTATTATGCACCCCGTACCCACCCTGGGGCGGTAGTCAAAAGATTACAGAGGTGCATAAAAAATTGATAGTTGACAACGCACGACTGTCTGTCTGATACCTTAAAGAATAAAGAATAAATATTTTTATTTCTTTGTAAAGGATGTGTAATTCAATTTTGGGTTGCTAAGTACGAAGAAAGCCACTATCATGCCGGAACATTTAGGGTATTTCACTGCTTGGCAGACGTGCCGTCAACACCTCCAGTAATAAATGGTACTCACCTGGTTGTATTCACCTAGTTGTGGTTGCAGGGGTCGACTCATAGCTCCTGGCCCCGCCTCTTCACGGGCCGCTACTGAGTTACTCGCAATGAACCAGAGCTTTATCAACCTCTGCTTAAAAGCTATGTATGGATCCTGCCTCCACTACATTGCCCCCCAAACTATTCCACTTCCTGATACTCTGTGACTGAAGAAATACTTCCTAACATCATCGTTGTTTGGCTCGAAGAGGGTGCTTGTTCCACAGTGAAAGGCAACTGTACCAGAACATTCTGGTGGCATTGGATCTAAGTCGGGGATCTTTCCTGCAATACAACTCAGAAAACATTACTTGTAAGAATAATTCACGAAATGTATAGCGTGAAGGACGGATGTATTCGTGGGAATTGCGATCATGAATCGCCCGAGGATCCTTGTAAAGGTGAACAACAACACAGAATACTCTCGACTAGTGTCGTCTTATTAAAAATATTGAAATGGATATAAACGGGTTACAGAAAGTAAAAAGATGTATCTACTACATACGCACGGATCCGTATCCGGGGATTACCTTTTAAAATTGGGAAGAGGATTTACGTGGTACGTTTGGACGTACGGTGAGATACTCGACGTAAAATTGGGAGTATGGCAGTGTCAGCGGGGGGCATGTGATTAAGCTGGTTTTACGACCCAGTACCAGCATATGTTAATATAGTACAGTTTTCGTCCCCCATTTCTTAGTAACATATGCAGGCCAAAAGAAGACTTGTCGTGTATGTGCTAGTGTGGACCATTTTGCTAACAAGTGCCCTAAAAGCAACTTGTAAACAACATTTGGACATCGTGGGGTCGAAACATTACTGGTGTCCCAAATGTGGTGAAACGCTGTACAAGTAAAACCGACCACAAAATAGTGATAGTGAATAGACGGTTCAATGTGTGGAGGTTTGACGAAGTTTTCTGCGGGCACAAAAAATAGTCCTTGCTGTGGTCAGAGTGTGAAGATGCGACTGCTGGAACAGTTATTGATAAGGATCGTCAACATGTGCAAGTTAACTGTTGTGTAGATCTGCAGGAAAATGACAAACATACAGTGAAAATAAAATTTAATTGGCACAGGAAACTATCAGCGGCAGCGGCAAGCGGCAGCAACGGTATCCAACCAGCTCTTCTTTCTCAAAAAACATCGCTCAACAAAACTTGTATGGCCTTAAAGTGAAGTTCAACTACATGAACCCACGTAGACCACAACATGACCCAAGAATACTAAGAATGTAACCCAAATCTTGACAAAATTAGAAGATCTAAGGAAGACCAATTACAGTTGGTGTCCCACGGGGAAGTGTCCTTGGCCCTCTTCTCTTTCTCCTATACATAAATGACCTACCAAATGTTTCCGCAATTACTCAAACCCACATTTATTTGCAGATGACACTACAACGTCTTCTCCCACCCGAGCCCAGTCACGCTAGCCAATACTGTAAATACCGAATTACAGAAAATATCTACCTGGATGAGGACTAACAAACTTACACTAAACATTGAAAAAAACCTACTTCATTCAGTTTGGTAACAGAGCTACAGATGTCCCTCTTAACATAATGAAAAAGGGATCACCTATCACAAAGCTAACAGAGGGAAAATTCTTGGGAATCCACCTTGATAATAGACTCAAATTTCATACAACTATACAACAAATTTCTAAGAAAATTTCCAAGACTGTGGGCAATACAAATCGAAGATACGGTACTATGCTCCACAGTCAGCCCTCCTGGCCCTATATCACTCTCTTATTTACCCCTATCTCCCTATGGAATTTTGTGCATGGGGCTCAACAAAAGTAACCATCTAGACCACCCAATTCCCCAACAAAAGGCTGCAGTTAGAATGAAAAAAAAATTCCCTAAATTGGGCCCGCACATTTACCAATATTTTAATACTTAAACCTTTTTAAACCATACAAAAAAATTTTTTACTTATTATTGCACCCTATTACATACATAGAAACTTAATTTTAATGGATTAACCCTCCCCTCAAAAATCCCTTGCCAACCCAACAGAAAACAATGCCCAAAAACGGGGCCCCGCCCACCCCTTTTAAATGTTCCTCGTGTCCATTTTCACTTTTTAAAAAAAAAACTCAATGCAAAAAAAAGGGCCCTAAAATCTGGAATATTACCTGAAAATTTAAAAAACACTACCGGTTAAAAATTTAAAGGGTTTCTTCTCAAAAAAATCAATTTACTCCCCCCAAAACCAAATAAATACTAAAATTAACTAAACCCTTTAAAGAATTGTTTTATCTTAAATGTTTTTCCCCAATTAATCACAAAAATTTTAAAACCCTTTAAAAACCCCAAAATTCTAATTTTAAATTTTTTTTTAAAAATACACTCCCAAAACAGAATATCCGTCACTAAATTTATAAAACCCCAATGCATAAACCCCCATATGCCCTTTGTCTTTGTAATACCCCCATTTGGTGCTTTATAGTTTAAACCCCCCCCCCTGTTTTTTAAACTTTTAAATTTTTTATCACTGAGGGTTATCTTTGGGTTGTTATTTTAAAATTTAATTTTTAAAGCCAGCCCCGTAATGCTTTGCAGTATAAGGGGCTTTGGCATCCCGGGCTTTATTTTGTATTTTTTGAAACCTCTTTTGTGGGGCAAAATTTTTTAAAATAATTTAAAAAAAATAAAAATTAAAAAGACAGCCCTGCAAACCCAAACACGGGCCTCCGCGGGCCGGGCAATCATTAAACCCCAAGCTCGAGAAAAAGCCTTCTCCCATTGTACCGGTATTACTTCAGTGATACTATGAGAGGTTATCGCAAAAGGAATAAAAACCAGTAATAAAAGAATAACACCCAAGGGTCCAAAATAAAACTTGTTTTCCCCCCAGGACCCAGGGGAATCAATAAAACCCCCTCACCGCCCCCAAACCCAAGGAAAAACAAAAAAACCCAACAACAAAACATGGCTGACTCCCCCCTCCCCCCCACTCCCTTCAAAAGGTTTTTCCCCATGATAACCCCGGGTATGATTTTTCCAGCCCAATAAAAGGGGACCTTTCTTTTTTGGTTCTTAGAAAATGAAATCAAAGAAATCAAAGAAAACCCCTCGAGGGGCGAAAATTCCAAGATAACCCCAACCTCGAGAAAAAACCCAAAAAACCTTTAAAGGAAGTTTAAACATGGGGGAATTTTTGGGGACACAGAAAATACTTTTTAAAAAAGAAAGCTTTGCCCAGGCACACTGAGCAAAAAAACAAAATTTTAAATTGGGGTTGAAGAAGAAATAAAGGACTGGAATCGGGAACTGCACACTCGCTAAAAAATTTCCTTTTGTTTTTCCAAGGGGCCCAAAAACTGCCAGATAAGTTGTCTGTGCATTTAAATAAAAAACGTCCCCACATTCCTAGGGACAAAAACAAAAGGGGCACTTTGAAAAAGAAACTGCATCAGGAGAAAAAAACAAAACCCCACGTACAATTCATCGTGCAAAACAAGGGAAATCAAAGAAAACACGTTTGCTGGAAAAACCCGGGGGAAAGAAAACCACGTATAATGACCGACTTAAATTCATACGATAAAAAAAAGGAAACCCTTTTAAAAATCAGAAATTTTAAAATGAAAAAGGGGTTTTGCCATAAATGAGTGTCAAACAAAAAAACCGTCAAAAACCTTCTTTTCTGGCTGAGGAAAAATTTAAAAAAGGAAAAAAAAATTACATCATGTTTCACGGGGAGAGGGGAAATTTTACTAGTAAGGAAAAACATAAAACGGGGACAAAAATATATTTAGCTAAAAATAAAACACGATTTCTTTTCCCTTCCTTAGAAAAAGCGGGACATTTCTGTAACAGATTAGATAAGTCCCCTTTAAAACCCATAAAATCCCGTGGGTGCATTTTAGTTTTCCCTTTTATTTTTTATATTGTAATTATTATTTTTTTTATTTTTCCCCACTACCCAAATGAAATCCCCTCCAAACTCTAAAATTTTTTTCTTATGCTATTAATTGCCCCAAAATTTTTAAATTTAAAAGTCAAATTTACTCCAAATTTTTAATATTCTTTATTCTTACCTGTCCTTTTAAATTTTTTGTTTTTCACTACTTTTTTTTTTTAGTCACTTTTCTTTGGTGTATGCTTTTTGTGTTTTTCCCAATTCCTTTTTTGCAAGTACCAAAAACTATTTTTTTGCTAGCTAGTACCAACACCTCTTTTTTTTATTTTTGGGGGTGCAAAAAAAAATTTGTTAAATTTATTTAATTACAAATCAGATTTACTCCAAAACCCCAATTTTTATTTCATTGTGACCACCTGTCCTTTAACTTTGTTTACCATTACTTAATTTTAGCCCCCCTTATAATTTTCCCCTTTTTTTTAGTTTTATTAATTTCCTTAGTTTATACTTTTACAATTGTTAAAATAATAAAGGGTTGCTATTTCAGGTGCTAAAGTAGAAAAAGGGTTCCAATTTTGCCATTATTTTCCCAAAAGCTCATTTATTTGATTACCATTTTATTGTTCACCAAAAATTACTTAGCCCCTTTTTTATATTATTATTTTTACAAAATTCTAATTTTAAAAAATTACCTTTTTTTGAAACTACCTACTACCCCCATTTTCCCCAAGCCCATTATTTGTTTAATCACTTTATTTGTATTAGCCCCTTTTAATTGTCTCCTTTTTTTTAGTTTAAAAAAAAAAAAAAAAAAAAACTACCTTAGCTCTTTAAATTTTTTACTTTGTTAAAAAATTTTCAGGTGCTATTTTTTAGCTTAAGGGCTATTTTCTTTGTTTTTTACTTAATTTTTAAAATATTGATTCACTACAAATCTTATGATTAAAAAAGCATTGATCCCGATACCAACCTTTTTTTTAATGGGCTTAAATGAAACAAAAAAGTTACTGTAATTTCTTCAAATGCAGAAAAAATCAAAGGCACTTTCAGTGCCCAAAAACAAAAATAACTATCTTTTTAAATTCAATATTTAGACTTTAAGGGAAGCATTTCGATGAACCCCATAGCATTACTAAATTCCTTACAAGCCAATATGTCCATTTATTACACTAACTGAAAAACCCGGCTAAAGCCGATAGTTTCAGATGGCTATGCCATTCCGGTTACACCGCCATAACAAAAAGTAGGCCAGGGGCCAACAATGGGGTGGCACAGCCAATAATACTCAGGGCCCCCAATAGGGAAAGAAAACTAATATTGCCCAAGGGTTTAAAATGGGGGAAATTTTAATAGCCCAAAATTTAAATCCAAATACCCCCACAAAAAACCCCCTAAAATTTTAAAACAATTTCAGAGTTCCACAGTCAAACCCTTAGGGCCCAAATTTTGGCAAAAAACCCAGGGAAGTTTTGATAAAATGTTTCACGCATGAACAAAAAAAACACTTCTACTCTCCGGATTCAATATAAATCTCCTGCAAGACCAGGGGGCCCAACGTTATGAATTTACCCAAAAACAATGAGTAAAAATATGTTGCTACCAACAGTAACAAAACCTTTCAAGGGAAGAGACTATTTTTTCCCCACTTGACCAAATCTGGGGCCAAAAACCCTATCCCCCTTTTAAAAACAGGCATTAAATTAAAAGATAAAACCACAGAAACCCCTACCCTACTTTTCTCATAACCCAAATCTTGGTAATTACCCCAAAGCACTACTAAAAATCACCCCTTTGACTTCACAATGGGGGAGCCCTTAATTTAAAATTCACAAACAGCAGTAGCAAACATTGACCCGGCACACTGAGCTAAAAAATCCCATTTCAGATATTTACGAAAAGTTTAAAAAATTTTTTTTAAAAAAAGACCCAAAACCTCTATAACAAGCCCCTGCCCTAAAAAAAAATAAAAAAAGAGACCCGCTTAAAAAGGGCTTTAACAGGGCCCTGGTTAAAACCCAGCATTCTCAAATCCATTTAAAAACTAAACCCCCAATATGAAAAACAGTACGAAGGGGGACATAACCAGGACCAAACAAAACGTTATTTGTCAATTTCCCAACCAGCCCGATAAGAAGGGCCCCAAAAAAAATTTTTATTTGAGAAAAAGATTATTTCCCCTTCGGGGGTGAAAAAAAAGCCTGGAAAACCCCATCGAAATTCTAGGAACAAAAAAGGAAAATCAAAAGGAAATTGGGGAAAAAAATTAGCCCAAAATCAGATGAACCCCCAAATCCCACCAACAGAAAACAGCAAACAGACTCAATGGCCTTTTTCTCCACTAAAAGGAAAAACCGGGGTTTAAAAACCAAGCTCAGATACCCCTACAAATTTAAAATACCCCCCTGGCAACTACCCGAAACACCCCTGTTTCCCAGCTTTCCCACCCAACCCATACGAAGTCTCCCTTTTATAACACGCTAAAATTAAAAAGGCAGGGATTTAAATACCTTAAACCC
This sequence comes from Cherax quadricarinatus, assembly GCF_026875155.1. NCBI lineage: Eukaryota > Metazoa > Arthropoda > Malacostraca > Decapoda > Parastacidae > Cherax > Cherax quadricarinatus. The sequence continues at coordinate 10,173 of NW_026468503.1, read as the reverse complement.
CCCTTTATAACAAAAAAAATGTCACAAGTGCATCACCAATTTATTGGGAAAAACCCCTTTAAAAAAATCCATTGAAACCTCCCCCTTCCCACAGTACTCAAAATAGCAAGGGTCACCCCCATCCACAAAGGAGGAGACCAAACGATTTTAATAAACTATGGCCAAAATCCAACTTACCCCCTCTTCCAAAAAAATTTTTCGGGAAAAAATTTAATTTTTTAAAAAGAATCTATCCGCCTTATCTCCCAAAAACATACCCCAAACCCCCGCCAAATTTTGGGGTTTAGGCCAAATAAAAATTTCTTAAAGATGCTATTAAAACACATGCTAGAAAAATTTTTACCACTTTCAATTTGGGGAAAAAAAAAAGTCCCACTGGGGATCTTCATTGACTTGTTAAAGCTTTTGATACGTTAACCTGACTTGGTCCCCGTAAAATTTTCACATATGGTATAAGAGGGCAAATCCCTTAAAATTCCTCAAGTCAACCTCAGCAAAGAAGGGCCCAAAAAGTGTATTTCAAATGGGGCAAACTCTTCTGCACAACCAAAATTTCAGTTGGGGGGTTTCCCCCAGGGAAATGTTTCCCTTTGGGCCCCTTTTCTTTCTCCTATACATAAATGACCCACCCCAAAGCTTGAATTACTCAAAAACCCAACTTTTTTGCCCGATGACACTACATTTCGTCTTCTCCCACCCCGGCCCCCCCACGTAGCCATTTCTGAAATACCGAATTACAAAAAAAATATTACCTGGATGAGGGGCTAACAAATTACCCCTAAACATTGACAAAAAACCCAATTCATTCAGTTTGGTTAAAAGGGCTACAGAAGTCCCTTAACATAATTTATAAACGGATCACCTATTTCAAAACAACAGAGGGAAATTTTTTTAAAAGGGAAACCACCTTGATAATAGACTTTAAAATTTTAAAACAAATATACAACAAATTTCTAAGAAAAATTTTCCCCAAAAGGGGCTGTAGGCATACATCGAAGATAAAGGTACTATGTCCACATTACCTCCTGGGCCCCCATTAAACACTCTCTTATTTACCCTATCTCACCCATGGAAATTTTTGGGATGGGGCTCAACAACCAAAATAACCATCTCAGGGCCACTAAATTTCCCAAAAAAAAGGGGTGCAGTTAGAATGATAACAAATTTACTATAGGGAGCACACTCCACCCCCTATTTTAATTAAAAAAAAACCTATTCCCATTTCAAACATTCATACTTATTACTGCAACCTAATTTAAAACATAAAAACACTTAACTCTGATATTAACCCTCCCCTCAAAAAATTCCTTGCCCCCCTCAACAGAAAAACATGGGCCATAACACAAGGGGGAAAAATCACTCTTGGTTCCCCGTGTCCAAACTCACACTATGCAAAAACTTTAATGCACTAAAAGGCCCCAAAATCTGGGAAATCCCTTACCTGTAAAAATTAAAAAAAACATTTCCCCGTTTATAAATTCAAAATCTCTTCTCAAAGTCACCTTTTCCCAAATCAAAACCAAATAAATATTGGGAAAAACTGAACCTTATAAAATTTTTAAAACTTAAAAAGTTTCCCCAAAAAATTATATCACATAAATGTTAAAACCCAAAACCCAAAACTAAAATTTTTATTTTTTAAATTTTCCTTTCCTAAAAGGGAAAACCCATTCTACTGAATGTTTCAACAATGCATACAACCATATGACCTGTCTTTGTAATTTCCCACTTGTGCTTTTTAGTAATCTGTATTTCATTAAAATTTTATCATGATGTCATCCCTTTCTTGTTTTAAACTTAAGTTAATTTTTAAACCAGCCCCTTAAAGCATGCATAGGTTTTAAAGGGGTTTGGCTTTCTGCTCTTTCTGTTTTTTTTTACCCTGTATGTGTGCTCAAAATTTTTTTAAAAAAATAAAATTAAAAAAATAAAAAATTTTAAATGGGTGAGTTTTAACCCCCGGGCAGAGGGAAAGTTAAATTTAATATGTTTATTTCACCCCCAAAACCCCTTCCCGTGGGTAGTCAAAAGATTACGGGGGGTGCATAATGGGTCCAGGGGACTGGACCCCAAAAATTTTGATAGCGAGCAAGTTTTCAAAGGTAGTGAACTCCAGGTAGATATTGGGCGCCCATAAGAAACGTAGCTGCGCTGAAGGGGCCCTTTGGGTGAATTTATAGTGCGAGATGTTCCAAAGCACGGAAAATTTAAAAAGGGGCAATTTCTTTCAGGACGTGCAGGACTAAATGACATAATTTCGAGTGAAAGTAATTTTTGCAATTTGGGTTACATCAAAGAAAAAATGGATACTGGCTTGATTTGTTCGTTGAACAACGGGGGCCGCTAACGTTTCAGGTGCCGGCAGCAACAATAAAAAGGGTGTAATTTCAACTGAAGGTTTTTGGCACAAAGTGGAGAAAAGTTACTTTTCCCCCCCCTCGTCAGCAACCATCTAGACTGATAGTTAAAATGAAAAAAATTTTTGAATCAGAAGGGTTTGTCTCCCCTAATTTAGGGGTTTACAGAAAAAGGGGAAAACAGATTTAAGAAAAACTACACGAAGGGTAAATGGGTCCACGGGGAAAATGGCAATAAAGGGGTTTTTACTTATAAAGTTAATTGGCTTAATTTAAAGGGGTTAAGAAACAAGGGGGGTGACGTGTGTTATGCAGATATAGTATCAGCATAACATTGGTTTTTGGAACATTTTTAAAAAAATATAAGCGATCTTGATGTACCAGGATTTTTTGGTATATGCTTGGGGCCCCTTTCTGTGCATATTAAAGGTGGTGTTGCTATATTTATTGAGACTTGGGCCCCTCGTTGTTTAAAAGATAGAGTATTTCCTGGAGTGTTTTTAACGTAAAAAATTTTGGAGCGTGTATGCTCCAGACACCAGGGACATAAGGGGTTTTAAAAATGCATTTTTTTTAGGAACACTAATTTTTATTTTTGTTCCCTGGCCCGGGAATTTTGTTTTTTTGGATGGTGACTGGAAAAGGGTTTTGGGACGCATGTGAGATGCAGAGCCCATTTGGGAAATGGGGGTGTGTCGCATGTCACGTGGACGTACACGTTTTTTTGCGGTATACGGGGAGTCGGAGGAATTATACTTATCTCAGAGTTTAGGTTCGCGGCGCGTCTAGAACGAAAGTTTTTGGGTATTGGAAGCTTCGAAATTTTTAACAGATTTGAATGGAGTCTTTTCGGGTCACTTAGAAAGTTCTTGTGAATTTTGGGAAATTTTAGGGTGGTTTTCAGTTTTCCAAAAGGTCATATTTTAAAAAAAAGAATGATTTCTGTTTTGGGGTGCTGTTTTAAAAAAATGATAGGTATTAAAAGGGGTTTGGGGGCGATGTCATGGGTTTTCACATGAAAATTTTGGGGACTAACTTTGTGGCGGGGCGGTTGGGAGGAACCACGTAAAGGGGCTTTTATAAAAAATTAAAGGGGGTTTGGGACGAGAAAGGAAAAGGGGGTTGTTCAAGTTTTTAAGAGGCCGAATGGGTTTTAAATTACGACATAAAATAAAAAAATTTGGGGTGAAACATGGTTTTCAATACATGACGAAACAGGAAAATTTAAAGAACAGTTATGAAAAAGCCCCAATTTCAAATGACAAGGTTTTATGTGCCCAGTTTTTCGGGCTGGGCTCGAACAAGTATCATGGGGGGATAACCATCAATTGTATTTTGGGGGGGACAGAGTTGACAAGACAAAAAGTAAACTGAGAGATCCAAGTTATAAATTCGGAAGTGTGCAGATACTGAAGATAGTGAGCCCACAAGGATGCCATCAGCTTTTTATGGACAACTGGTTATAGACAATACTTGGCACCAATAAGACGAGGAAAGTCGAGTCCATTAGGCATTATCTTTCGTTAGGGGACTTTTGTAGGTCGGAAGACCAGGGTCGAAAGGAGACTCGTAACAGAACTGAGCATATGCTGTCATAAAAAAGCTGGCAAAAGGTAGAAACGTCAGGAATCAAGGGAATACCTATAAAATTTTTGCTTCATGGTATATAAAAGTAGTTTTTAGTTTCCCTGGATTTACCTGGAGGGGTTTATGAGGGTCGCTTTCCCCGCGGCCGGTATGCAGATTGTTGAAATGTTGAAAAAAAAGATATTGGGAGAAATGAAAATCAACTGGGGGTCGGTTCTTGCACCAAAAACAGCTTTTTCCAAAAGCCCATTTTAATATCGAATGATTACCCTCATTTGTAGTGATTATAAGATATTCGGAAAAATGTTGTGTACTAGAGTAAATAAAAGAAATTTATTTGAGAAGTTATTCTCTGCTGACTTTTGCTCGTCCCTGCATTGTTAATTTGTTATCGTGCTGACTTAGTTACGAACAAGTGCACAAGTCAAGACTTACCTGTGTTCGTAATACGGACCAAAAACGACCAAGTAAAAGAAAAAACACTGACCCAGTAAAAGAAAAAACACGCCACGTAACGCCCAAACACTGACCACTGTACCAGCCCAAGCCTAACCACTGTACCAGACCAAGCACTGACCAAAATTACCGTAACCCTTTGACCCTATACCAACCAAAACTGACCACGTACCAAACCAAACACTGATTCCAGTAACAGACCACATTGCCACAGTACCAGAAAAGCGCTGACCACAGTACCAGCCAGCAATGGCCCGTATAGATCAAGCACTGACCATAGTCCCAGACCAGACATTGACCAAAATACCAAACAAGCACTGCCCACAGTACCAAATCAAAAACTGCAACTTACCAAAAAAAGCACTGACAACAATACAGACGAAACCGATCAGTACCAGCCCAAGCACTAACTACAATCCCAACCAAGCACGATCACAGGAACAGACTAAAACATGCCACAGTACCAACCAAGCACTGACCACGTACCAGACCAAACATGACCACTTCAGACAGACCAAACACCTACCACTGAACCAGCCCAAAGCACTGACCACAGTACCAGATAAAGTAGACCCGTACCAGACCAAGTACTGGCCACGTACCCCCAAAACACGACCTTTTTCCAAAAAAAAGCACTAACCCAATATCAGCGAAAACTGCCCCTGTCCCAACAACTCTGACCACGTAACGACAAAGTCTGAAACAGTTTTCAGCCCCAAACAAAACCACTGTACCAGACCAACACCGACCCTGTACCAACAAGCACTGCCCACGAACCAGATAAGTACTGACCACAGTCCCAAACCCAAAGCCGGGCCCATATAAACCAAACATGCCCAATTTTTACCAAAAAGCATTGACCACAAATCAGACGAAACATGACCACAATATCAGAAAAAACCCTGAACAGTCCCAGAAAAAAGTACTGAACACGTACCGCCCAAACCAAAACCCACTGGCCAGAAAAGCACTGAATACGTACCAGCCCACGCTGACAAACAGTTACCAACCTAACCTCCCCCCCGGGACCAAACCAACGACTGACCAGAACCAGACAAAACTGAATCGTACCAGACCAAACGCGGACAACAGAAACAGACCAAACACTGCCCACAGTCCCAAACCAACGACTGACCACAGTACCGCCAAACACTGACTACGTTAAGACCCCACTGACCACAATTCCAGCCCAAGCCGAGCCAATACCAAACCTAGCACTGACCACAGTACACCCCCTACACTGACCCAGTATCAGACCAAACACTGGCCATTTGACCAGCCCAACTCTGACCACAGTATCAGAACGAGCCGGGCCACATACCAGACAAAACTGAGCACTTACCAGACTAAGACTAACCAGGGAGCAGAAGAGCACTGCCACAATACCAGACAAAGCTCGGCCCATGTACCAACCAAACATTTTTTACAGTACCAGTCCAAGCCTGGTCAGCACCAGACGAAGCATGACCACAGTACAGACCAAGCACGACCACAGTCCCCGCCCAAAACCGGCCCACAGTCTAGATCAAGCAATGACCCAGAACAGACCGGGCATGACAAAATATATACAACACTGACCACAGTACCACCACACACTGATGCTGTACCAAAACCAAGGATGACCACAGTTCCAGACCAAACATGACACTGTACCGAAAAACACTGACCCTTTTCCCGATAAAGTATGCCCATACCGACCAAAACCCCATGTGGGGCCAAACACTGCCACAGTATCAGACCAAACACTGACCATGTCCAGACAAGCACTGACCACAATACCAGACAAGTTTTGACCACTTCCAGACCAAACTTGAAACGTCCCAAAAACCAAACCTGATTGATACCGCCCAATCATTGACCACATACCAGATCAAGCACTGAGCACAGTACCAGACCAAGCACGGGCCCAACATACTAGATCAAGCACTGACCATAGTACCAGCCAAAACATTGACCAAAAAAATAACAAGCACTGACCACATTTACCAGATCAACACTAAAAAATGCCCAAAAAAAGCATGACAACAATCCCAGACGAAAACCCTGAAACTGTACCAACAAGCACTGACCACAATACCAGACAAGGCACTGATACAGGAAACACCAAAAACCTGCCCACAGTCCCAGCAAGCACTGCCCACAGTACCAACCAAAACTGCCCACAGTATCAAAAGACCAAAAACCAACCATGTACCGCCAAGCACTGACCTCAGTCCCAGTTAAGTACTGACCACAGTCCCCAGCCCAAGCCTGGCCACGTCCCACACCAAACACTGACCAATTTACCAGAAAAGCCAAACCACAATTCAGCGAAACACTGACCACTGATCAGCCCAAAAAAGACCCAATACTAGCCAATTCTGATTTACATTTTACCAGACAAGAATGAACACAGCCCCCAGCCAAAAAAATTTAACCTTTGAAGAAAAACGCCCACGTGGTAAAACCCTTGGAAAATAAATACGACAATTTGTTTAAAAAGACTTTAGCAAACCTTTTTTTTTTGGTTTGTCCGGGATTGTCACTTCTAACATCGAGGTAGAAAGACTTTAAAATTTATAGGCGGGAGTGAGTTTGCGCACGTGCCCTGGGGGAATGTCAAAAAAACTAAAAAATGGGGGAACCTGTAAAAGGTCTACTGGCCCTGCGGGGTCTTTTACAAAACACCTCTGCTTCTACACTGGAAAAAAAATTTCAAAAACATTGGCATAATGATTTAAGCAGCACCAACCCAAACCCCAAAGGAGTCACATGATTTATCGCTACCCGTCCCATCTGGGCCCCAGAGGTTGTTTTGTAAAGACCCCTCGCATGAGCCGTGGGCCCTTTTACGTGTTCCCCCATTTTTTTTCTTTTGCTTCCTCAGCCCAGTGCGTCCCATTAAACTCTCCGCCTTTTATTATATAATGTTTTTTCTCCCCCTGTTTTTTTTAAAGTATAAAGGCCCCCAGGACGAAATTTTTTTCTAAAATATGTTAAGTACCAGACCAGCAGACCACAGTCCAGACCAAAATGCTGACCACGTACCGGGGCCAAACAGCCCACGTCCCAAAACCAACGACTGACCACGCCCTACCAAACCTGACTACAGTACCAGACAAAGCCTGACCCAAAATTTTCAGAAAAAGCCTGGCACAATACCAAACCTAGCATGCCACAGTACCACACCTACCCTTTGACCACAGTCCCAGACCAAACAGGGCCACTGTCCCCAGCCCAAAACACGGGCCCACTGTACCAGCCCAAACCTGCCACATTTCAGAACAAGCACTGGCCACAGTACAGACCAAATGTGACCCCACTATCCCAACCAAGCACAACCATGGCAGAAGAACGCTGACCAAAATACCGGGTAACTCTGCACTGTCCAGCCCAAAACACTGATTACAGTACCAGTCCAAACACTGACCACAGTACTAGATCAAGCAATGACCACAGTAACAGACCACCCACTGACCACAATATCATACCAATGACGGGCCACAGTACCAGCCCAAAAACACTGACCACTATACCACAAAAAGCACTGACCATAATCCCAGACCAGACACTGACCACATTACCAGACAAACACTGACACGAAACCAGACAAACACTGACCACTATACCACAAAAAGCACTGATCATAATTCCGACCAGACACGGGAGCACTGTACCAGACCAAACACGCCAATGAAACTAACAAGAAGCACTGACCACAATACCCGACCAAAACACTGACCACAGTACCAAAACCAAGCACTGACCACTGTACCAGCCCAAGCACTGACCACAGTTCCAGATCAAGAACTGACCACAGTACCAAACCAAACACTGACCAATAACTACAAGAAACACAGACCACAATCCCAGACGAAACACTAAACCACAATACCAGACCAAGCACTGAGCACAGTATCAGACCAAGTGCTGACGACAGTACCAAAAAAATCACTGACCACCGTAAAAAAACTAAGCACTGACCGCAGTACCAGACCAAACACTGACCACAGTACCAGACCAAGTACTGACCACATTACCAGTCCAAACACTGACCACAGTACCAGACCAAGTGCTGACCACAGTACCAGACCAAGTACGGGACCACAGTACCATACAAACACTGACCACAGTACCAGACCAAGTACTGACCACAGTACCAGACCAAGTACTGACCAAGTACCAGTCCAAACACTTACCACAGTACCAGACCAAGTCTGAACCAGTACCAGACCAAATACTGACCACAGTAACAGACAGACCAAGCACCAATCACTGTACCAGACCAAACACTGACCACAGTACAAGACCAAGTACCTGACCACAGTACCAACAAAGTACTTGACCACAGTACCAGTCCAAACACTGACCACAGTACCAAGACCAAGCACTGACCACAGTACCAGACCAAACACTGACCACAATATCAGACAGACCAAACACCAACCACTGTACTAGACCAAGCACTGACCACAGTACCAGACCAAAGCACTGGCCAAGTACCACACCAAACACTGACCAATTTACCAAAAAAGCCTAACCACAATATCAGACGAACACTGACCACTGTACCAGACCAAGAACTGACCACAATACTAGACCAAGCTCTGACCACAGAACCAGACAAAGTACTGAACACAGTCTCAGACCAAACACTAACCACTGTGCCAGACCAAACACCGACCACTGTAACCAGACCAAGAAACTGACCACAGTACAAGATCAAGTACTGACCACAGAACCAGACCAAACACTGACCAATTTACCACTGACCCACAATACCAGCCCGAAACACTGAGCACAGTACCAGACTAAGCTCTGACCACAATACCAAAACCAAGCAATGACCACATTTACCAGACAAAAGGTACTGAACACAGTACCAGACCAAACACTGACCACAGTACCAGACCAAAAACGCTGACAACAGTACCAGACCAAACACTGACCCGTCCCAAACCAACGACGCCCAAACAGTACCAGACCAAACCTGAAACAGTACCAGACCAAACGCTGACAACAGTACCAGACCAAACACTGACCACAGTACCACACCTAGCACTGACCACAGTATCAGACCCAAACACTGGCCACAGTACCACACCTAGCACTGACCACAGTATCAAAACCAAACACTGGCCACTGTACCAGACCCAACTCTGACCACAGTATCAGAAGACAAGCACGGGCCCACAGTATCAGACTGGCACTCTACCAGACCAAGCACGGGCCACAGTACTAGATCAGCAATGACCACAGTAACAGAACATCCACTGACCACAATATCATACAAAGCACTGACCACAGTACCAGACCAAACACTGACCATATCCCACAAAAAGCACTGACCATAATACCAGACCATTACTGACCACATAACCAGACCAAACACGACCACTGCACCAAAACCAAAGACTGACCACAGTACCACACAAAGAACTGACCACAGTAACCAGACCAAAACACTGACCACAATACCGACCAAGCACTGACCACAGTACCAGCCCAAAACACTGAGCACTGTACCAGAAAAAACACGACCACATTTCCAGATCAAGCACTGACCACAGTACCAGACCAAGCACTGACCACTGTACCAGACCAAGCACTGACCACAGTTCCAGACAAGAACTGACCATCGTACCAGACAAAACACTAAACCAATATACTACAAGAAGCATGACCACAATACCAGACAAAACACTGACCACAATACCAGACCAAGCACTGATCACAGTAGCAGACCAAACATTGACCACAATACCATACAAACACTGACCCATAACCGGGGCCA